>JAUJYV010000313.1:0-53793 GCA_033995625.1 Ophyiulus pilosus
AAAGGATCCTGCCAAAGGATTCCAAAAAGGATCCTGCCAAAGGATTCCAAAAAGGATCCTGCCAAAGGATTCCAAAAAGGATCCTGCCAAAGGATTCCAAAATAATTCTTTAAAAGATAACCAAAAGCTACAGTAGTCACGCGTGTTCTCAACGTGCTACAGGTTCACAAAATTGTTGGTCTCAAGACACTCAAATCACTGAGTACCCCTAGATCTTTAGTTTATTTGGATTACTTTGTAAAATATTGATATTTTTATTCATTTAAAACAATATATGTAATAAACGTTTACCGTTTAAATAATTTCTAAACTGAGTTGTTTTGCTTCCCCTACCTTAACATCATGTTAGTGTAAAAATGAAGCTAAGATTATTTCACAAGTTTGAAGGGCATGTACGAAATCGCTGAGGAGAAATTAAGATGGGTGTCTTCTTTTTTTAACCATTTTTTTAGTAATCAGTTTTGTAAGGTGGGTCCCAATGTGTGCCGTGTGGCGCCTGACAGCCGCCATTTTGGAGGCGTTTTTGACCCTCGGTCGCCATTCGTTCGTTTTAATCGTTTTAAATTCAATTCAATTGTTTATTTTGCCATTAGCCAAACTGGGAGTCGCGCATTATTATTCAAAAAACAAAATAATGAAAACACTTTCTCCATTGACGCCTCTCTAAATAAAGATGCGCTTAGATCTGGAATCTCCATTGTCAATAAATGCAAAAAAAATGCATTTTGAAACGACATTTTGTCTGTCTCTGTGTGTATAGCAGGTAGCCAAAGACACAACACATTTAAAAACAAAAACAAACATTTGAATTACCGCCTGTAACACACTTAGGTAGGGCTGCATACTGACTAGGACTCCCAATATGGCGCCCGGCAATTATCCTCGCTGTATACTATGATAAACACGCCGGATGCGATATGGCACTTGCATATGTATATACAGTATATGGGAAATTTTATACTTATAGCAATAATACAGTATATGCCCATGTTTATTTAAATATAGTGACAATGACACAATGTTGCCATATTTGGCCATAAATAGTTTCAGATGCCCTTCCAAGATCAAATCTATTTTCATAGAACATTATGTTTTAGTAAGAAATATTATTTATGTTAACTTGTGTGTTTATTATTGTTATTTTTAAATAGATTTACGATTAAAAGATGTCTATTATGTTTTTATGTATGGTAAATGTTGATAGATATAACCCAAATAAATAAAAACTCTTGGGGGTCCTCAGCAGATTTTCAAGGGTGTAAAGAGGTCCTGAGACCAAAAGGTTTTGGTGATCAGTGTATTCCAGATAATGGGACCAGTTGCTTAATACGCCCAAATAAGCATAAACCAATACTGTATGAACTAATACTTTCCCATACTGTATATCGTTTATACTGCATACCATATATCGTTTTTGCATTCAGGACTATATTCTTATAGGTATTCTTAGACGAGTAAAACTCATATCAGCAAGTGTAAAACTAAAATTCTTTTGGACTAATCAACCGGAATTCATTGTGTATTTTGAAACGGTCGTTTTATGACGCTAGGTGGCGCTTCTGGCCTCGCCTCTTGTGTTGTTTGGGTTCAGTGGGTGCACAGACCAACGAATTTTTAAACCTTTTCCAGTTTTGTTGTTATTTTTAAGGGATGTAAAAAGAGCTCGTAAAAAAAAGTTAAATAGTTGAATGAAAGGACCAATCCCGTTCGTCCATTTGTCGGTCGTTGACTTACTAGTCTAATGGACACGTTAGTTACCCGACTCTTTTTTTTTTGTTTGCCCACCCCCACCTTTAACCTCTCACCTTTTCATTGAAAACTAGCTACGAGGAAAGACAACATGCGTTCAACAATGAAAAAAAAATGAAAAAAAAAAAAACTTGTCCCTATACATCTTTCCTGATTGTTGTCTCCCTCCTTTGATTTTATTCAAGATTTATAAATCAACCAAGAACTGCCTTGACTAACAAAAATAACCAACTAAGAAATGTTAGAATGCCACTCAAAAACATTTCAGGGGCTTCTGGGGTCGTCCTGCAACAGGGAGATTAACACCCTGTACTTTTGACACTCGTTTTCAGTCTCCCTTCCTACTGCCAAATTTCTAAACCTGTCTTTAAAACGACATTTTTGGGACACCCTGTAATGTTACGTCTACTATTCATGGGTTTTAAGTTAGGGTTTGTTATTGTTGTTGTTTTCTTAGTGTTTTACTT
The DNA here is from genome assembly GCA_033995625.1 of Ophyiulus pilosus. Classification (NCBI taxonomy): domain Eukaryota; kingdom Metazoa; phylum Arthropoda; class Diplopoda; order Julida; family Julidae; genus Ophyiulus; species Ophyiulus pilosus. Next base: position 2,217 of record JAUJYV010000313.1, read on the forward strand.
ATAATATTGTATAAGGTATCAGTTCCTACTCATGCCCTATTTTTCCATAGGAAATGGAGATGGTCATGGAATGGATTTCATCTTTACTGAATACGGATAGATTCTATGAAAATGTTCTTGAAATCCATTTCGTGACCGTTTGATATTTTAATTCCTCTGAAGCACATCGATGTAGTAATTCGAATATTATGACGGATTATGTTTTCAAAAAATGTTTAAAAAAATATAAATAAATAGAAAAAAACTACTGGAAAATCCAGTTTTGCAATTTCGTCATACAGTGTATGTCCTATGCAAATAACCGCATGCATGACATTTATCAAAAGAGGAAGTTTAACTAAAGTTTGAACTAACTTCAAAAACAGATATTGCTTCAGGAATTCCTCCACCTGTTTACTGTATGTCGAAATAATAGATAAAAAAAAATATGCTAATACTTTTTTTTGTTTGATCTAAATCTTGTTTCTCTTACGTTTTCCTAGAAATGAAAATGTCGTGAAAATGTTTAGCATTTTCGTGTAATTGACCTATCCGGGATGTTGTTGAGTAACTATCCTAACACATTTTGTAACTTTACAGTGAATCTGGTAAATTACGAAATTTAACGTAAGGGTGTTCCTAAAATCAGTCGCAGAACAGTTTTTAGAACATTATTGTAAATACAAACGAAGATAGTATTTGTTGCATAAAAGAATTTTTTAATTTAGAAAGAATAAATTAATTTAGAGGGGATAAGTAAGTTATTTTATCTCACTTTTGATTTAAAATTGATATTTTTGTATTTATACTTTTCATACAGTAAAATATATTAGAAGAATATTAGTATATACAGGCTAGGGTTGGCTAAACAAATTTTAACTTAGTTATTTAAATTACGCAGTAGAGCTGTATTCCATTAAAATTGTAATCACGTTTATTTCTTCAACTATAAATAAATGTGTGTATCAAATAAATTAACATTCATCTTAAATTAAATATTTCAATAACAACAGGTACATATTTATAAGCAAAATGTGTGTAAGTTTGTGCTTATATTTTAAATAGGTTATTATAAAACATTGTAAGGATATTTTTCCTATTTATTAAGGGGAGTATTTTGGATATTTCTCGTTATCGTTTCGTTAACGTTGGCTGGCTCAAACTCTCTAATGAATACTACAGCCAGTGGTTCCACTATCAGGAATACCCTGCATACAGTATCTACACTGTGCACTACAAGTTAATATACTTGTATACTTCATACATAATATGGCACATAAAGTCCAATATAACATTTCCACCTTGGAGATGTGTATTTATGTATATTGAGAATTCAGGTTATGGTTACAAGACATATTGCACGTAGTAAGATGCAGTTTTTGTACATGTTTTCATTTGAAAATTTTGCAAGACCTCTTCCTCATCAGAAAAACTGGTCTTCAGGATCTCTTATGTGTAAAAATACCGAGAAAAATTATGAATGAATCCGTAAATTTCAGCAGCAAACAGTTTTTCGTCTCCCCCTTCATTCTCAGTTTTGCCAATGCATTAAGTCTCATTAAAAGAAATGTGGAATAAATATTAGCACATGTCTGATAAGTTCGCTACAGGATGTTAAGTTGTTCTTAAACTGGGAGAGAAAAAATACAGGCGGTTGTTTACCCTTACTTCGTACCCTTACCACTTTTTTTTGCCTCCCTATCTATAGATTTTATGTACAGATTGCCTAATGAAGGTAAATTATCGTAAATTCGAGATATGAATTGAAATTCAAATTATTCGGCGTTTTAATGGCTTAACTAAAAATGTCGAGTTAGAATGCTATAGCAATTCGCACTTCAATTGCAATATAACGTTGCAGATCGAAGCCTATTTTTGAAAATATATTTATTGACCTTAATGTTCATTTAGTTTTATCAAACTATTGCACTAACATTTCTCACTGAAACACTTAGTGAGGGATGTGTAATCGGATGAAACGATATTGCAGAATTCGTTAACCCAAATTTGATATCAAAACAACTTTAAAAGACAAGAATTTTCGTTATCTAAGATGAGGAAAGGTGCAATTAAGAATACAATTGATAATTCCATAGTTAATTACTCATTAGGAACGATTTAAACAGTACTTAACACTGTATACACTGAAAAGTAAGTTCTGTTCGGAATAATAGATGTATCTATGTATACTTTTTATTTAAAGAAATTTAAAAATGTGTATTAATGTTATTTATGACATTTGTTCATTTTATGGACATAGATGGTTATATATTCACATATATGATATGAGCCATATTTGGACATATGTGCCCAATTTCGTGCATGGCATTTCCCATAAACATTGGAGAGAAAGTATGACTTGAAATTGAAATGTCATGCTTTGCATTAGTTTGTATTTGGAGCATAGAAATGTTCTTAATTTCACTATCTCAAATTCACAGAATTTTAATTACACATTCTTCTTGTGCAATTTTGAATTTTTCCATTTAATGGTGTACAGACCTAGTTCCTTATTTCTTTCTTTAGTTTCAAAATATTTACGAGATTTTTTATTTTCGCTATTTCGTCGAATTAAGAAAAACTGTTTTTTGTAGTTTTCACAAAATGACTATCACATATTTTAACGAGAATTGCAGCGTGACATTTTATCAAGTAGGTTACATCGCATTTCTCGAAATTAAATGCTTTTGATGCTAGATTTCAACAACAAAAAATAACAGAATCCTGAATTCTAGTTTTCTCTAAAAAATGTTCAAAAAAAATTGTCGCGACTTTGAATTTTAATGGAGTTTTTTATATATACGGTATGGGTTTTTTGGGTTTTTTTTTTCATTTTAACAACAAAAAAATGCAATTTCGTCACATATTAGTAGCTTACTTTTAAGTACAATGGATTGCAAATTCTAAATGTGTAAAATTCACACTTAAACGTACGTGAGTAGGTTATTATTTTTGCTATTTAGACATTTTTTCTGCTATTTTCAGTTGGTTTATTTTTGGGACAACATTTCGTGGATTTTTTACTAATTTTTTTATTCTTCAAGGAAATAGTATTTAATCGTCCCTTTGGTCTCTTTGTAACGAGGGTCCCGTTTAATTGCTATAATAACTTAAGTGCTATTTGGACCATTTTTTATCTTATCGAAATAATATTTTAAAATTGAAATAATTAGAAGGTATTCATTATCTACTGTTTTTCTTGTCCCCAAAAATGACAGAAATTTACGACAATGTAGATATTTCAAGAACTAGGTCCCGAATTATAATGTTGCATATTACGGTAAAATACAGAACCCCCTGTAGTGAATGACTAATTAAAATCGTAGATTATAAAAGTTTGAAAACTTGCCAGATAAATATATAGAACGGTTCTTTCGCCAAATTTCACAGAATATCACTTCAAAAAATTAATTGTATCGTAATTGTTCTTAGTATGTGTTATTGCTATTAGTAATTAGTTTTATTGAAACTTTACTTCACTTATCGAATTTTAATTATTTTCGTCTTTGAAATTAGGAAATAAATTTTTGTTAAATAAGAATTTTTATATGTATTAGGACATTTTCATTGAAATATTATGAAATGTGTGCGTAGAAGTTTGTCGTTTTTGAAATAAGGACAAATTTTTTTTTTAAATTGTCTTCATTGATCTAAAAATTTGACGCCATGAGCCAGTGAAATTATGACGTCATATTTTGGTAATCTTTCTCGTGGACAGTGACATCATATTTTGATCTTTGTGATAGAAAATGACGTTATACTTCGATGATAAATGTGATCTAAATGACGTCATGTTTTTGTGATCTTTCCGGTGTAAAGTGACGTCATAGTTTGGTGATCTTTCTCGTGTAAAACGACGTCATAGTTTTGTGATCTTTCGTGGACAATGACGTGTCGTAAGACAATTGAAATTACTAGTTATAATTATTAGTTATAGTTTCTGACAGCCAAGGGTCACTCATAAAATCTGGTCAAAACGAGGTTTTTGGTGTCATTATGACTTTTTTCCAATGTGCTAATTGTAACACTAAGACCATCATTCGTGGCCTTCTTGGTCCAGCTATATATTTTTTTTTCGTTCGGAGGGAGTTTGAATTCCAGTCGTGAAATTGCGGTCAGTGAACATTTTCGGAAGTACGCTCACACACAATGGGGGCAGAATGGCGGATGAAACTGACCGGTGGTCGTTAAGAACACTCGCCGCTTTCTTATTTTATTGGCAGAAGACGCAAATTTGAGAGAAAAAGCCCCATTTAATTGACGTAAAAACGGTTGTAAAATACTAAAACAGGGGAATCCGAGGAGCAGACACGAATTTGGATTGTCCACGAGAGGATCCGAAACCCATTTAGGTTAAAATTAGACAGCCGAAACACCTTCTGGACAACCGTTTTACGTTTCGGACGTTAAATAAAAAAAGCGTAAAATTTAAGCTAAATTACAGCTTTTCTCACAATAACATGCCACTAACCTAGAAACGGTAATTTCTTTTTGAAAAGTTTTGAAAAGTTTAGCAAAAGTTTCACAAAAGTTTGAAAATGCAGGCAAATTTTTTAAAAAATGGTACAGTACAAATAAGGATTTATCCATACCAAATGACATATTGAAAATATAAATAAAATGTATTTTTAAATTTTAAATTAATTATGTTTGACAAATTTTTATTTTGAGCGTAGAATGTATAAAAATTGTATATATTTATTTAATATAAACGTGTATTATATGCCACATTTTAATTTGTATCAGAGGGCAAAACCAAATTTTTAACTTGTTAAATATGGTGTGGGTTAAATATACAAATTTGGTGTAAAATATATAATTGTGTATAAAAGGCATAACTACATATCAATACTGTTTAAAGTGTTCATCATTAGTCTATTATGAAAAAATATGTCGGTAAATATATATCTTGTTGCGTACAGTTGTATATCTAGCATTGTTACCGTACTATCTTAAGGATAGTTAACAATATTTCACCAAAAAACCGCTTTACGTCCTACATTTTTCCAACATAAGTTTGTTTTTTGTGGCTATATGTTAATATACCAATCATGCGCACAAAATAGTAATGTATTTTTAGTAAAATATTACAGTAAAAATGTTTAAAAAATATTCATAATAAATTTAAAAACCCACAAAAGAAAACATTGCAAACACTCTTTGAGTTAGATGTGTTGACCCAGAGTTGGGGTCATTGCTGACCACACACTAATCGATCGTTATCGTATATTATTTATCTATTTTTGTTGTTGTTTTTATAACTTCCCATATTTGTTGTATTGGTCATTTTCGTCTTCTTCGAAATATCTTTCGCCAAAGGCGTTCGCCATTTTTTTTACTGCTGAAAATGGCCTATGTAATTTAACATTACGATTAGAGGGCATTAGCCTATGCTCTTCCCCCTACCTATACTCTCCCCTTAAAACTTCCAGGATTTTATTACATCACGTTAATTTAAACAGGTTTTCAACTAACAAAAAAGTTCTAGGACACGTGGCACTGACGTCATTTTCACCAGAATTATTTTAGTGATTAAAATGGATTTTTTTAATGTCCGGTTTCTGTCCGGTAATTGATTCAAATCGCCAATTAAGAGATTGGTATGAGATGATGTTTTTTAAAGTTCTGATAATTAGAGAGTAGACATTTCCCGAACTCCAATTGAATATTTTGACAGCATCCATGTATAAATTTGGAACTTTTAAAGGAATTTTTTAATTCATATACGAATCAGCTGATTGGCTGAGTTTCCAAAAAAGTCGGTACGTATCACGATTTGCGATGACGTATGCGGCACGTGTGTGTCTTGGCGCCTATGTTGGAAAAATCTGGAATGGAACGTTTAGCTGTAATCCGCAATTTATGGTCCACTACACACGGATGATTTTTAAAAAAAATTGGACATAAGTTAAATGAGTTAGCCATTTATTAGAAACACTCTTTAAAGAGCGAAAACAATTTTTTTTCCCTCATTGTCACTGCCTTAGCATAATTGGGACAGCCACTTAATACAACCAAAATAGTCTAGTCCTGATGTGCAATTAATCGGAATCCGTTGTGTGCGATAAAAAAATCGAGAAGAATTTTTTTAGCGAAATCCTATTCCGCTCTGTCGCTTTTTTAAGCTGTTTTTATTTTTTTGCGGGTCACCAGGATACAATTTGTCCCACTTACCTAAATTTCTTATATAACACGTTCACATTTTTCAAAGTCCGCATTCATAAATTTTGTTAAAAATAATTGATACAAAAAATGTCGATGGTAGTGTATTGAAAAAAAAGTAATTTTTTTAAATTTTATTATAATGATACGAAAGTTTTAACGATGTTTCGGTAGCTTAAGACTATACACTAGCGATTTAGTAGATTGAATTAGCCTACTTAGACTATTTATGAGATTTGAAATTTATACGTTTATTGCATCATATCCTGATTACATCAATTCCTTCGCTTCATTTGTCATGAATAAAATGCTGAATCAGCGGATCATTATCTACATATGTAGACAACTTGAACAACAACCGAACAACACATTCAACTGAATTTCTGAAAATTCAATCTAAATTTTCGTAAATTTTGGACTTTTAAAATGTATCAGAAATTGCAACAAAAATTGCATGATTACTTTACAACTGAATTGAAATTCTGTAAAGTACAGTTGAATTAAGCAGTACAATGACTCTTTTGATGTACATGTGTCACACATTGCAAAATATTTAAATCTCTCATCACTCGCTATCAAACTCAGAATTGGGATTTTTGGTGAGCTACATACCAGGGACAATTAGTTTATCGATTACATTTTCGTCAGTTTATACGACACGGAAGACCTTTAAAATCATTATTACGAAAGTTGTATATCAGGTGACTTTGACTCTATCGTTTTCAATGTAACTGATAAAATGATACATCAGTTTGCACATCAGTGAGTCCAGATCATTGAGTATAGTACATAAAAAATTAAAACCCACAATTTTTTAAAATTTAGTTTGTACATTTTAGCAATTCAAGCAATATTCAAATATTAACTTTGGTAGAATGTAAACGTTACAAAAGAATTGAATACTAACTTGAGATAGATCTTGGGCTTTAGTACAGTACTATATACAGTAAAATCCGATATCAGAAAGTCCAAACAATTGCATGGGAAGTAAACTTGACCGTGAATTCATGTCGTGCAGGGCCAATAGCAACAACATTTTCATCATTTTAAAATAAATAATAAAATAATACTAAAACAACAACAACAATGCAAAGTTACCATGTGAAGCTGAAATTCTCAAACAGCAGGATAGCGTTTATTGCATTTGCATAAGAAAACAACAATGACGTGGATGAAAACAATAGAGTGAAATTCAAATTTCAATTCAAATAGTTACTCGCACATTTATGTGTTCATTTCTATTGTTCATAAATGTAATGTTCACTAAAAAAATACAACAAATATGTAGAGCTCTGCAACGTGTGTGCACGGTGTGAAATTTGGAGATATTAAAAACGTGAAAATAGCTTACAAATATAAATATACAAATGACAACAGGAGATTATGGGATACCAATTGCAAATTGTTTTAAAAATAGACCCCCATGATGGCCGCCATTTTTGAATTTTAGCGTTACGTATTTCTAGCATGGTCAATGCACCCTGGCACATTTAACATTTTAAATTTTATTTATCTTTTCGGTTAGGCTAACGTTAAATCAGCCCGAAGATACTCGTATTTTAAACTTAAAATTTGATCGTTATACCAAATCGTAAATCATAGTAAAGTATCATTTTTTTATATTAAAATACTACTACATTAAACTAATGAATTTCTGATAGTCAAATTCTGGAGATTGCGAATAATATCTATGTATAGAAATTCATTGTTTTCTAAAGCAAACAATTTAACATTAAATATTGATTAGAGTACTATTTCATATAATTTATCTAAATATTGTGTACAAATATTGTAATACGAATAGTATTTCTAAATTGTATACTATGCATTTGATAAATGTGAATATGTAAAAAAAGTATACGGATAAGTAGATACATTTATCAACATATTATCAACATTATTTATACCTGTATTCAGTATTTGCAGCGTGTTACTCAATATACTCAAAGAGGATGCATTTCAAGTGGTTTTAAACAATTTTAAGCGGCGCCCAATAGCTTAAATTTATTGTTACATGTATTTGCTAATAATTAACAAATTATTATAATTTGCATCTTTATTTATGTTTTTATAGGGAAAGTAACACCCAAACAGCGTTGAAGTTTAGGCTGTGGCTTTCTGGAAGCATTTGCTAGGCACGAGTGCATATCGAAAAAGTATTATGGTTGCCACCCTTGACCTTTGGAAATGGGGTCATCAATAAGGTATTACCACAGTATATTTTTTTCATACGGGCGGCGAAATTAACTCGGCGTGACTTTCGGTTGATTCAGGGGTAAAGTTGTAATGAATCATGGGAAAAGTAAGCGAAAAAGAAAGGTTCGTGGGTGGCGAAAAAAAGGCCCAAAAATTAGACCCTCAGGCCCTCCTCCTTCTTCATACCAGTGTAAACACCAAACAACGATATGCCGAACAATGCTTTTCAATTGGGCATAAAAAGATATTTGGTAAGAATAACAAATGCATTTTAGCCTATTCTTTCACCATGAAAATGGCTTCCTTCCTGTGTTAAACAGTGCTGTAGACATTCCAACCTTTCCATTTGTCTCTACGTTTATTGATATATATTTCCATATTCCAAGGAAATTCACTATTCTATCAAGATGAAAATTTAACGGTTGATTAAGACCTTAACATTAGTTAACCTAACCATAAAATCGTTATTTCTAGTTTAATATTAAAGGGCTAAGCTAAAGGGTTAATTATACCTTACGACTCGTGACAGTGATTGTAAGGGAATATTCGATCAGTTTTCTAGAGGTCTTATAGTTTTATAAATGGATGAAAATTTGTAATGGTTGATTACTATATAATCGTTATTGATGAAACGATCCAAAAAATTGTAATTCTGAAGTTTGTACTGTAGTTATTGCAAGGGATTGAACCAGAAGGTGAAATTGACCTGCTGACAACCCTAATGATAGTGACATTTTCACTCAGTTTACTGTAATAACAAAATTTCTAGTTTTCAATTTGTGGTTTTCTTGTGTGTTTTCTTGTGAAATTTTGAAGCCCAAAATGATGAATATTTCATTTAAATCAGTCTGTAAGTTCGGCCGTCATGTCTCGTTTGTCTTACTTGTTTAATTGGAAACTATAACCTTGCTTCTTTTTTGGTTTGAATATGTATTAACCCTTCGCTGCCATTATGTTTTCTCCATTGTACGCATTTTTCAATTTTTCAAGGTCTTGTTCCAAATCCGTCAGATTGATAATAATGCAAAATATGAGATTATAAAATCGCTATTTTTTTTTTTTCTTTCTGCGATTGAAATTAATGAGCCACCAGGTGTGCATTTCGTGGGTTTCACGTCACGGCTATTAGGCTGTCAAAATTTAAAATATATATAATAACCTATAGGAAATGAATGAAGAAATATATCGATAATTACATCTGGTATCTGATGGGAATTTCAGGCACAGATTTCCTCATACTTGTAGCATAACAAGAACTGCTCAATGTTAAGCTAAACTGGCATGTGAAATTTCGTTTACATCATTTTGAATTCGTTCCATATTGATTTGTACATGTACTTTGTAACTAACATGAAACAGAAATTGAGCATGGCAAGTAATTGGGGAAAATGCAGTGTCTTTAAAATTGACAGTAGAGCTCTTCAAATGGAAGTTTTCCTCATGACAGTCAGTACATTATTATAAGCTGTTATTTTTGAACAATTAAGGTTTTTTTGAACTTTCATCATTAGGATAAGAATGTTAGATGAGGAAAATTGTTACCATTCTGATATAAATGTCACCATCCTGCATTGCATTTGAGTAAATTTAAGCTAAATTATTTACCATTCTATGCTGAATTTGAGTAAATTTAAAGCTGTTACCAACTTATCGAATCACTTCGTAATTTGAACAATTTGATAAGTTGAAGATCTAATACTATCTAAACCGTTGAAACTTGATCGAAATAACGTTAGTTAAATTTGCAAGAACAGTATTTGATTTTCTCAATAATGATTTTCATTGTATGAAATCCACGTTTACTTATACGGTAGTACTAAATTATCACCATAATATACCTTTAGTTTCCTCAAAACCTATCTCTAAAATACTGGAATTTCCCTTTTAGACCCCCCCTCCGGAACAAAAATTTCAAGAAGGCAATTCACACCATAGGGTGCTATGAAAACACTCTGTATCTTTCACAGATGGCATTTTTAACTCTTAAATAAATTTTAAAAAGGGAAAAAATGATAACAATGCAAATGAACAGGAAACGGGACTTAAACAGGTTGAAAATGTGGGGGATTTTTCTTGGAAATTATTAGAAATTTGAAGGTCGTGGCAACCCGTAGGAGCTTTTTGCTTTCTTAACCTAATTTAGCCTTCCTTCATAATCCACCCCCGCCTAGTTTTTTTTTAATGTATATATATTTTTCTTAATTATTCAAAATGGCCAATTTCCGCTATTTGCCCCTATGTTGCAAGTATAATAGGTAGATAGGGTAATAGAGCTAATTAAATATGCACGACGAGGAAAACTACAGCCATCTTTATCATCTCCCCTTCTTCCGAACTTTAACCCCCTCACCCAAAAATGGCTGGAAAATATGACAATGATATTTTTACAAAGTGATTTTAAAGTTTTTTTTCGGAGGGATTTTGACGTGTTCGTGTGACAAAAAGTACACTGGGAAAAGCGTAGGTGGAGCTGGTGAGGGTAAGGTTCCCACAGAAGGGGGAATAAGTTGGTGAAAATACATTGAGAGGGGGGAAAGGAAGGGATATTGTATTCACAAAGGTCTCACAAAAATACAGAATGGACCAGGGTCCATGATTCTGCACTTTAAGGAGGTACGGGTAAACCGCGAGAGGGTGATGATGGATTAAAGTTGAAAGTCACTAGTTCAGTTAGGTCTCCTATAGCGCGAAAACCTGAAAAACAGATTTTCGATTTTCGAACAAGATGGCCGCCGTAGTCGTTACCCATTCAAATTACAGCGAATTTTCGTTTAAAAACACATAATATCCCATCAGAGAATTGTTTGAAATCATCAAAATCATCCTCAAATTAGTATTGGTGTGTTTTTAGGCATTTGAAGACAGTTACAGATAAAACAAGTGTTCAGTTTGTATATTAAAATTCACCTGGTATTTCACCTCGTAAACCCATTTTACCTTATTTTAATCAAATATTGACCTAGTTAGTATCAAATAATGCTCCAAAGCAGTTGTTAGTAGTATTGTTATCAGTATTAAACCAGATGAAGCTGTTTTTCAAAACTTTTTTAAAACTCAGAACATGTAGTATATTCATTCATAAGCATTTAAGGAGAAGTATTTTATAATTCACACATTTAATGAATTTTTTGTTGCTTGTTGAACTGCAGTTTAGATGATTCTTAGAATCATTTAATCTTATAAGCTAAGTGAATATCCATTATGTTTAAATTCTGAAAAACTGCCCTGATTTGGAAGTTGAGATAGTTGAATTATACTGTCTCAAAAATGATTTATTAATAAACAGTAGTTGATAAATACTATTTTTTCACGCAATTTACGTAATAAGTCTTGAAATTAGGTTGTTATTGTTGCAGCATAATAACAGGGTTCCATCACAAATAATTTTTTAATTTATTGGTTTTTCCAGTTTTTAAAACAATTTTCCCTGAGCACTGATAATCTTGAAGCTGAGATAAACTTTACTTAAACCGTAACGAAGACGATCGTAAGAACGACTTAAACACTTCTGCAATCTCAGAAACTCAAAATGAAACACAAACAAGGCTTAAATTTTCTTTGAATTTTTTTAATATCAAACACGACGAGACATGTTCAGAAGTAAAACTAAGGCATTTCGATGATTGTCCAAATGATGAGCACACAAAATGACAATTGCTTTCAGTTATTAAAACTATTAATAACAAAAATAATGAATGACCAATAACAATGACACTATAATGATTTCATTATGTCATAAAAATAGGGCGAGATATAGTCAGGAGTCGAAATCGTTTTATAAACCTTACATTTTCACAATTTCGCGTACTGTGCTAATTCTCGCATAATACATTTTTTTAAATGATCCTGAAAGTCCTATGCCCACCACGGTAAACTTTACCAAGTACATTTTCACATTAAAATAGAAATATCGTTGAAAATGTTACCATGGTGGTAAACTGACATCAGAATCTCGTTAACTGGTTTTACGAAACATGTTTTGTATTATGCAAGAAAGACTCGCCAGGTGACTCTACAAGCGTAATAGTGACTTTATAATAAGTGTTTCTCAGAAGTAAAAAAAAAACATTCCGAACGATAACATATAAGGCACTTAAACAAGAGTGGTCATTTTGTAATGGCTGTGAATTTTTTCAAACATTCACATATATTATTTATAGCAATGCATATGCTTTTAGAACGATAATGCCCGATAAACCCCTCTTCCCCCAAAAATCTGTCTTAATATACATTATCATATAATATTTTGTATAATAATTATAAATTCAATTGTATTTACAATATAGGCACGTCAAAATCGAATTTCTTATTTTTATAAGAAAATGTTCATATAGAAAATTAAGAAAAAATGAAAAACTCATCGGTTTGAGCTCACTTAGTGCGGGGTTATAAGTAGGCGCATAAGGGAGTTTATGAAGGCATTGACATTTTAAAGAAATATCCTAACCAGATATTGATACTGACCATAAATTAAAACAAACGATCCATTATTAATATCCAAATCGGTACGTTTTTCTAAAAATGACCTCATGTGGTCAGTTGATGACCTCTCAATGACTTGACCTCACGCTGGTCACGGGTCATTGTTGGCCAACACGTGGTAGGGGGTAGAACGACCGCCATTTTTACATTGTGTTCAAATTCCTTGTGTTCGAATATTACAATTTAAAAATCGAAAATTTACATTTGGTACATTCCTAAAATATTGAAATTTCTAGCAGCAAAATTCTATAAATTTTGATAGATTCGAAAATGTTCGTTATGTAGTGTGTGTAAGTTATATTGTAATGGACACCATTTTGGAATGCTAGCATTGTGAACGCCACCTACTGGCCAATGGAATCACTGGTTTTAGCAGTTTATAGGAATGTTAGGACATCATTGGGAATGCTCTTTAGTTCAAGTTAGATGTGTTTATTAGTTTCCGATGAAATTATTCTTGTTTTTCAATTTTGTGTCACGAAAAAAACAATAGTAATAAATATATACATACTGTACAATTTCATTTATCTTATTTTCACCGTGTTTTTGTAGTTTTTCAAAGGCATTTTTTAAGAAAGTCGCTCAATATAATGGAAACAAATAATGAAACAATAATAACGACCATTATAAAAGAAACAAGGAAATGCAGTCGGTTGTATTCTTATGACGACACTCTAACCCAGGAGAGAATTCTCGAAAAGTTTTGAAAAATTTGTACTAATTTCAATTAATTTGTAATTGATTTATATATAAATCGCTGGCCAACAAAACACAATTAAATTTGTGATGAAAAAGTTACGATGCTTTTGCGTATTGTTATAATCTAGATTTTATAAAATTTTGATTTCATACAATTTTTGCTTATTTGAGGTTTTTAAAATTTTTAAAAATAAGTATTTAGCAGGTGTGTTAATGCTAGCTTTTGATTTTTCGAGAATTCCATCTCAGTGACGTAAGTTGGAATGGTGTTGTTAGATTCCTAGTAAAATTCTAATTTCAGCAGTTTTTTCTCGAAATGTTTTTCGTTGCACTGAGTGCAACATAGATGGCGTTTGATTTTCATAAGGAATCTATGGTAATGTTCAAAAGGACATTGGCCAAAGCTTAGAGACGTTTGGGATTCAAGATGGCCGCTAAAGATTCTAACTATAGACATCTTCATGGCAGCCATCTTGGCACGCCTAAACGTGTCGTGTTATTGCGCACTGCGCATGGCTATCTACTGACTAAAATACGTTTGGCAACTTCGGAAATATTTAGTTTTATTTTAATTGATAATGAAAATATGCACAATTAACGTTGGGCTGCACGCGTAACCTCTGATTGGTTAAAGGCAACTAAAAATCTTTTATAGGATTTAATCGCCAATTACGCTAATCAATGCTTGGGGCAACACAACGTGATGGGTATCATGCGTTTTCAATAGTATCTGCCTCCTTCCTCCATAATTACTGGTGTCTCATTAATAATACGTATATTTCTAATTAAATTTATCGTAAATATATACTGTTCCTAAATAAGAGATTGATAGCAGCACCATTTTAGTAATGAAATTTTTTAAATGTGTTGTACTTTTATAAAATACCTATAATGGGAATGATTTTTCAATTAAGAACTCGAATTAAAGTCGTCGTATTAGCTGGTTTTAATCAGAAATGTAATCGCCAATTAAATTTAGTGGAATTATAATTTTACATGTTTTTGTTATGAAATGTAATATCATTCATTAAGTGTTAGTTGAACACTCACTGAATTGTTGTTGAACGAATGTTGAATAGAACCTAAATTAATTATAGTTTAATAGATATTGGATTGCTCCAAAATATGTATCAATACTTAGTTAGGATTCATTAATTCGAGTCTTAAAATGAGGCGAGAATGCTAATACCTGCTTAAACAATACTAGTTTTGTTTCGTGTGTTCACTGAAATTTAGCCCTAAACTTTAGAGCATTGTGTTAACTTATTAATAAAAGTTTTAAAAAAAAATTTGATATGGCAAATTAACAACGAATTATTAACATTCAACGACACAAAACAAAGGTTGGTCAGTTAAACGACCAAAAAAAATGTAAAAAAAGTAAAAAATGCAATGTGACATACTGTTTTTTTTTAACTAAAAAAACTTTAAAAAAACTAACTTCGAATTATGTACATTCACACATGCACAAAAGTAATTATTTCGATACGAGAACATTTTATATTCGCCCAATGAATCTAACGTCAGTTGCACCAAAACTTAAACTGAGATTAAAAATGTTTACGTTTCTAAGTTTTGTTTTTTTAGATACGATTTCAACTTTCAAATTCGTCTTTCCTCATGCTTAAATAATTCGCTCATCAGTATACAATTTTCGCTTATCCAGTTTATTTTTAAGCAACTTTTTAAAGTTTTAAAATTTTACAAATAAAAACAAAACATCACTTTTTCTTCATGAATGAATACAAATATTTGAAAATGTTTTTTTTCGCGTTCGATTTTGAATTCGTGTCATGCTTATTTAAAAAAAAATATATATAAATACAATTTTACAAAGCTAACATTACATGTGGAAACAAAGTTAAATTTATAAAAACTTAGATCACCAGAAAATCATAATACGTGTAGTTTTGTAATGAAGTTATGGCGGCACAAAACACAACATAGATGGCGCTGTATCTCATGGGTTAACATAGAATGTTACACGTATCGAAACTAACGCGTAAACTACTTAAGAAAAGAAGAAGTAACCCGAACAACAAAATCATCCGCGTTTCTAGACAAGCGAAGAACGTTGTATAACTTTTTCCTTTTGGCACGTGGATGTATGGCTATGACGTCACTTTCGTGGACGGACTGCTATATGCACTGCAAACGTTTATTTGTTTGTTAACTTCAATGCTTATGAATTAACTCCTGGAATGCTGGTGAAGTGAATAAATGATGACGTAATGTTGGGGGATGTGATCAAGTTCTATTTGTTCTTGGGCTGATGACGTTTCATGTGAAGGGCCAAATGATCGGACCTGGCGAATGAGCGCTCACACACGTGACACTTGAACGGTTTGGCTCCGGTGTGCTTCCGGTAGTGTCTGGTCAATTCGTCGGACCGGGCAAATCGCCATTGACATTCCGGCCACTGGCACTTATATGGCTTTTCCCCTGAAAATACATAAAAAAAAGTCTCATCAGATTTCCACATTTCTCGGAAAAAACTCTCTCAAAGTTGAAAATTCCAGAACTTCCTGAGTATCAGTGTCGGTGGGAGACCCCCTCCTTCACCCCCACTAACGAGTACAAAGATGGCCGAAACACGCTTCGGACCCCACATAGTGACCACTAGCCGAAATGACTTAATCCTGTTTCACAAATCATTCACTTTGCCTAAACGAGGTTAAGCTCTCACATTACGACCTTTCTGAACTATGAGAATTGGCAGATGAGCGGTTGAGTAGTTTGTCAACGTAGTAAGACTGCCACGTTCTAACGTGCTGTGCTTAAGAAGCACCATTGAGATCGAGCATCATTTCTCGCTTGTAAACCGCATTCGTTCGTATTGCACATCCATGCTAAAAATGTGAAGCCTGGTCTAATTTTAAAGGTAAAAAAAATCAGAATAATTTGTCCTGCTATATGTAGTTTGTTTCAACCAAACTTAACCCATCTTAACAGCTAAGAGGCCCGTAAAACATAAGTGGGTCATGGGTCATTGCAAATTCAGGTCTTCGCAATTGTTATATTTATTTTCTGGTTTTATTTAAGCAGTACTAATTGCAGGCATTAATTTTCCAATGAACACACGCAGACAACTTTAGGAGAAGTGGACCAATTATTTTTAAAATATTTTCACAGAACAACTTGTTTGGAATATGCAAAATATATTCAACCAGCCTCCCAGAAATCCTCCTAAAATAGGCCTGTGGGAGGGAAATTGTTGCAGGGTGATGTGACAGCAGTTGTTTTCCAGCCAAAAATCATGCTATTTAATTGCCATTTGGGTGGCCACCTGTCAGGACCAATAATTAGGCATATCGATAATTTCCTAATTGCATTTGTAAACAGATTTCTCGTTTCAAATAAATGGCATACCCCCAAAGAAGAGTTTGCATTATAAATACCGAAAAAGCAGGTTTTTTATTAGTTTACTTTAATTCAGAGATAACGAGGAAAAATAATTTTGCAATATATAGATTTCGACATGTTTTCCAGTGATGATAATAAATTTCATCAAAAATTTACGCAAAATAAAAAAAAAATGAGCAAAAGTTGAACACAGCTATGAAATTTTATTAAAACACGCAATGAAGACTACAAATTTCATGAATTGGAATTTTGTTGCATTTTGCATTACGAACAAATTTTGTGTTTATAGAAATTCATTAAATCTGCAAAAAAAGGAAAATTTGAGAAATTTCACCTAAAATATACAAGTATAGATTGTTGGATTGTTGGAAGTATTGGATTGTTGTCATCAACATAACGTTACTTGAATGAACGTATTAAAATCATGTTCAAACATGTTTAAACACGATTTTTTTTTTAAATCCCTACTTTATCAGTTACTTTAGTTGTAAATATTGGAATAACCATGTCTAGAAGATATGTGAATGTATTTTAGATATAGAAGATATATTTCTAGAGTTTAGAACGTGTATTGAAACTAGCATGTCCAGAACAAGGCATTCGACAGATTTCGACCTCCTTAGAAATTACGTGAGCGTTAAATGGTGTAAAATGAACAGTTTTTGACGAGTAAATTGGCCGGTTATTCGGATTTTGGATATAATTTTTCAAATTTTCTCCACGTTTTCGTATCGCACCCAGGAACGCATTTTCATTTGTTGTCCAACAAACAAGGTGTACTTTTTATCGCGTATTACGATCGTAAGGCAAAGGAAATTCCTCTGATTAAGTGCCAAAACTGTTTCCCAGTCACGTTTCCCCCCCTCTCCCCCAAAAACTTTTATTTTATGGCCTAATGGCCAGGATTAACAATTCAACTCTCCAAACAGCACAAGTAAAGGTATAGTGTAGCAATGACTTAAAAAAACCAAAACTTTTTTTGTTTGATATTTCCTGCTGTCGCCCCATGTTAAATTCAAGGGCAATATTTACACGAAATTTAGAAAAACTTTATTCCGAACACTACCTGTCTGCGAATGTCATGTTTCCCTCACGAATATCAATATGATGGCTTCATTAACTAAGGATTAAATCTTAATCTGTTCAACTTACTCTACCGTTTTATCCCAATTGACAGTTTTTGCATGCTAACGTATTTATACTTACCTTAACTTTAATGGCGGGAATGGAAGAACCACGCATGCTCCTCCCTTCCCGCCATTAAAGTTAAGGTATGTATAAAGACGTTTCCATTCTAAAACTGTCTAATGTTTGGAGGCTAACACATATTACCGGAAACGTTGATTTTGGCGGATGTGAACGTGCGCATGCGCAAGGAACTGTTTTCCCGCCCAAATTACTGTAAATGTACCATTTTGCTTCCTATAGCTTTCACATCCATACTTATACATTCATCTTTAACTAAATTTATTCATTAGTTTAATAATGTATTTTAGATTTTGTTTTATAGAGCGCCACCTAGCACAAAGAATCTAAACTACTGTTAACTTTTTTACAGCTTGGCCACAAAGAGTAGTTAACCACAGTTCACTGACCACCTGGACCATAGGCCTAAGATGTAACCTATCTCGGCAGATGGGGTTCACCCCTTTGGTAGAGCAAAAGGAAAAAAATACAGGTAGGAAAAATATCCTTGTCCACGTTGACCTTTAACCTGGTTTTTCGAGATCTAGATTATTCCACATCAGAAGCAGCCTATTGACGTAAGATTACGTCGCCATCTGCCCTACAAAATAGTCCCAACTTCTTTTCTTCCCTCTTATACCCCAAGGGCTGACCATTGACCACGACTTATACAATTATTCCCTTTTCTAGTCCCCATTCCCTCCCAAAAAAAAAGTTGGTGAAATGGGGGCCGTTTGACCCTCCGTGGGTTATCCCACGAATACTGATACAGTATCCACCTCAGTGGAGATGAACACTTAATATTTTCCACTCAAGATATCGTTTTGCAAAACCCATTTTTTTTTTGGAGTGAGAAATAATAATAAAATGGCTGAAGATGAAAAATGGGAGTGGGTATAAAGGTCAAGGAGTAATTTAATTCAGGGTCCTACAACGCCCACAGAGGGCAAACAATTTAAAGTGAAACAATAGGGACACCCAAATTTAGTCAAAACTCAATGGGAAAAATTATTGTAATTTTGAAGCATTTATATAAATAATAACAGTGGAAAAACAAGGTAAAGCTGAAGCATTTGCTCACTTCGCAAATGTGAATCAAGGGTCAAATAGCAAAGAATTGAAAATAAAAGTTTATGCTCCAACAAAATAAGTCTTAGCTCAACATCAGAGCATGAACTCGTGCTTTGAAGCATTTGCTCCGAAAACGAATGTCAAAAGGTGAGAATGGACAAGTGTAGTATTGATTCCTAACAGCAGATGCTCATCAGAGATATAAATCCTTGAGTTTTGAAGCATATGCTCCGAAAATATGTTATGCTACCTGGATGATTCATTTCTTATTTTGGCATATCGTTACACATTTTCCGTCCATCCCCTTTCCTATCTGTACCAGTTATCTGTTGAGCTGACCCCCCTCAAATACACCCCGGTGACATTTTATCCGCAAAACAGATTTATCTGCGGATTTTTATGCGATATTGTTTTTCCCCCGAATTTCTGTCCGGGGTCCGATTTCACGCCCAAATTGTACTCCGTGGGGGGTGGGCACGTGTTCGATTGTGTGCCCACGGTATAATTTTCACCAATTTTGTTTTTCTTCTCCCTATTTCAAATCTCCACACACTCGAATTTAATATTTTCGTAAACTGAGCTTTTACTCACCTGTGTGGATCCTTTGATGCGCTTTCAGGTGTGAACTTTTCGTATAGACTTTCGAGCAACCTAAATATCAAAAAACAAGATAAAATTAATGAAACTGACGATACCCGATTCCTTTTTAAATTAGATACAATGTTTCGTATTTGGGTGGAGCACATTTGAAAATGTTGACCTAATCAGATTCTGAGCATTTGCTCAGTCTTAAATTCAATACGGTTTTTGAAGAATTTTACTTGAATATATTATTTCCGTTACTGTGGAACTGGGTGTTATTTTTGTATTAATATAAGAAAGTGAGTAATATCACTACGGACTAAGCGTATATTTTTCAAAACGCTTCAAATTTTAATTTGTAATACATATTCATAAAAGGACATGTAACGTGTTGGTGTGTAAAACGTGAACACCAATCTAGGTTATTTTAGTATGCATCCATAATTAGACAGTCCGATGTTATGAATTGTTAATTACCCTCACATTTTCACAAAACTATGCGAATTGTTATCAAACGTTTGCAAGAAATGCTTAAATTTGAATCTGCTCGATCGCAACTTTTTCAAGAATTGGACAAACACAGGACGTGTCTTTCCTTGTCCTGTCCTTGATATGGAAAGTTTGCAAAACTCGTAGTAACGCAATCGGAAATTAAACATGAAAGTGAAAAAAGTCGTAGAAATTGAGGAAGTCTTGAAACCGCCAAAGTTGAAACGATTTCTACTTTTAAATCAAACGTAAATATTGTTTGGGAATATCAATTTCCTGCAAGACAGAGTTGCAATACTTTTGATTATTAATTTTCGTTTCGATATCAGCATAGTTTGACTCCCTCACCCTTTCTAGGTACCATGACAGAAACCATTATGAAATAATTTCCTATCTCTTCCTAGTTTTATTTAGCAACATCAACTGCTAAAACTATGACAAACTATTTTTAGACCATGAGATAAACTTTGGTTAAAGAGTACCCTGAGAGAAGCTTTGATTAAAGAGTACCATGAGAGAAGCTTTGGTTAAGAGTACCCTGAGAGAAGCTTTGGTTAAAGAGTACCCTGAGAGAAGCTTTGGTTAAGAGTACCCTGAGAGAAGCTTTGGTTAAGAGTAGCTACCCTGAGAGAAGCTTTGGTTAAAGAGTACCATGAGAGAAGCTTTGGTTAAGAGTACCAATAGAGAAACTTTGGTTTGACTAAGATAGAAGTTGGTGTTATATAGACTGACCGAAATAATAGCTAGACTATGATAGTAACTATGACTAGACTATGACGGAAACTAGGGCTATTTCAGGACATATGGCTAGACGACGACTAGACTGACCGAAACAATCACCGGTATTATACAGTACACAAAATGTTAATATCAATTTGGGTTATCGAGGACAATAACAAAATGTATGTAGTGTCAAACATGGAAAAATATTTCGCCATCTTGCAAATTTTCCATAACGACTATTGAAATGATAATAAAACCAGTCATATTTGTTCTGAATAGCGCAAAAAAAAATCGCTCAAGACCCCCATTTAAAATGGAAAATCATGGTTAGGGTCATCCATAAAACAACTAGTGTAAGTTTGGGAAAATGTATGGGAAACCGCTGGGGAAAGTACACAAGCAATTAGTACTCACCAGGAAAGTCACAATGATGGATCCTCCTTTTCTCCAGTTCAGGGTTGTTCCTCCGGTTGTACTTCATGGTGATCTGGGACATGTGGTTGGAGGGGTCGGAGAGTCCGGGTACCACCGCAGCACCCCCATTGTTCATTTGTGGGTAGGGAGGGGGCGGGGTCCTCCTGCCGATACCAAAGTTTTCAGTGGACGGACTACCGGGTTCGGAGTTGGGGGGAGTGGGGGGCATGTACACCCTGGCCGCAGACATGAACTGTGGCCCCAGGTTCGTGAACTTGTACCTCTGGCCGCCATTTTGGGCGCTGGGGGGCACTACTGCAGGCTGGTACGTCGGCACCATTCTGGAATATTGCTGCTGATGTTGCTGGGACACCGTCTGGACACTGGAGGAGGAAGACACTTGGGGCACCAGAAGACCCCCTCCGATTGGACTGGGGCATTTTTCGTGTTTGATTTCCACGTTGCTGTTGGGAGAGGTGAAGGGGCACGGGGAAAGGGCCATGGACTCGGACGGTTCCGTCTTGATGGTGATGGGTCTGACAATTTCTGTGATCATGTCACCGTTGTCAGGATCCAGCTTGCGGATACTGGAGGCTATGTCCTCCCACAGGTACAAGCCGGGGGTAGGTTTCACGTCCAGGATGGCGGCGTCCGAAGGGGGTGCCACCGTAGGCAGGACGCCGCCTGAAGGGGGTTGAAGGGGCACTATGTTCTGCATGGGAGGGTTGATGGGCTTGACGAAAACGTCGTCGTCGTTTAACAAGGAAACGCTGGTGAGCATCTTAGACACACATTGGTTGACCCCCGACAAGCGCAGAGAGGCCAGAGAATGGTTGTTGTGGTTGGTGTGGTGAGGATGGTGGTGGTGAGGGTGGTGATGGCCGTATCGCAGGTTGCGGAACTGGTGCGGATGCAAAGGTCCACCTCCGCCCAGCTTTGGGTCCACTTCCTCCTCGAAGAACTCGTCCACCTGAGAGGCACTTTCCCGCCTGGGCTTAGTCTGCTGGCACTCGGGTGGCCTCAGCCACTCCGTTTTGCACAAATAAGCATCCAGTTCGTTCTTGTTTGGCTTTAAAAAGGAGAGAGAAAACGAAAATTTTTAGCGTTTTGGTGATAAAATGCGATGTTTGTTATCAGGGATGGGCCACAAGAAAATGATGATTGTACATCCATCAATTCAGGAATGTTCAACAAAGGCGGTATTAAAAAGGGGCGAACACGAGCATTTTTTGGTCAATTTTTGAGATCAACCGTTGACGTGAAAATCGAACGCGTTCGTGATTGGATAAATTGGGTCACGTGTTGATGCGCGAGGAACGAAATAAGCGTAACCATGACAACCTGGAACGTAGACAAGATGGCCAATTCCATCAGGTGTTCTATTTCCCACAAAACTTTGTGTAACCCTATATATACTTAAAAGGCGATGTTGATGTCATATTTATATATGCATAAAAATGTTAGTTTGACACCAAGTATATATATACTCTCCCAAATGTGATATATTATATAGGCTATAACATACTAGAAAAATAAATGTAACAAAAACGATGTGAGTAAGACATACCGTAACTGATAAATCTTAATGGAAAAAACACGTTTAATTTAATCGGTGATTAAAACAAGTGTTGGCATGCTGCGACGTTAATTTTTCAGTTCCGCCTGATTGGTGCTTAGTGCAACCAACCCTTCATAAATCTAATTTCAAACGTTCTTGTTGTCAAGTCGTAGGTAAATCGTCGATTAAGATATTAATTAACCTATGGCCATGTCTTAATTAAACAAATGCCAGAAATCCACTACATCAAAGTAAAATGTCTAATAAAACTAATATCTGACATTTTAAATTAACAGATATGGGACAATAAAAGAAAAGGGGATAAAAACAGAAGGTCGACTGATGCTTAGGTGGGTTACACCAAATCTCGATTAAGCCTAATCAGTGATTAACGCGGGTTTTGTTTAACCCCCTTTCAACGTTATCTCAGATTAAAACCAGATTTTTCTTGTTTCAATTAATAATGATAACATCTTTATGTAAAAAATAATGTTTAACGTTGACGGTCAACTAGAATTCTGGTAAATACCCTTGAAAATAACCTCGTCTAAATTAATCGTTTCTAATTATTAATGTTAATCACGTGAATTTTAATCGTGTCAAATTAATTGATTTTATAGATATCGTTTAATTAGATAAAAAATATATCAAAAGTACCTACATTTCAGACCGATTTTTGCACACGTTTTCCATTCTCGAAAACACAAAATTATGTTTAAAAAAAGAAAACTAAAATTTTTTTATCCTTTTGTGATATTGTTAACAGGAGGAATAAGAAAGTGTTTACCAAACTTGAACACTTTAAGAATAAAAACCTATTGGGGAAATAGTGCCTGGATGCAAAAGCAGCGGATGTATTGTGAAATGCTAACAAGTGATAAGGATTCCTGAAAAAAAGATTTCATATTTTAATTTTTAAGCCTAACTTTATTTTTAAGTTTTTCGTATAGTTGATTATATATAGTGTTTGATAAGAAAGGTGGGGCGTTAGACCGCAATATTCGGGCTAAATAAGATTAGCATGTTTTGAAAATATTCGTCATTTTATTTACTTGTTTGCACGGAAAATACAGCACGTTCCGGGTTATGGGTTCGTGGGATTTATACACCAAACTAGAAAAAATGTATAATATGCACAAACACTTTAAGCTTTATACGACTAATGGGACCAGTGATATAAGGATGAATTTTAAACTTTCTCCAATGTGCATAGTGTGTATTACGCTAACGGAATTTTTGTTTGAAAAAAAACAACACGTTTTAAGTTTTTTTCTAGCGCCTAAAATGCACGAAATTGGGTTAAACTTGATTACAGCGTCTTACAATCTTAATTAAAACCGCATTTAAAAAGTAAATGTGATTAAATATGCGGCACGAAATTAGGAGAAATAAATTCTTGTCAAATGAGGAACGTAAGTAAATTTTACCAAGAATGGCTGGCTAGCTACCTGAAACCGAATTTTGCAGTATACAAAAAAAAAACAGATTTAGAAAAAAAAGGTTTTGGACGAATTTTTGAGACATTTTATATAACTAGGCTTATGATCGTTATTGGAAACAAAAGCCAATGTTTTTCGAATTTTGTTGACATTTTTTAACAAACAACAACTTGGTTAGTTTATTTAACACTAGGCATTATTACACAATATTAGCATACAAAAGTACCAAATTTCGTTTCAAAACAAGATGGCACCCATAGAGACACGTACTCCGCCGAGTAACCTATGGCCGCCATCTTGGTTTACTAACAGACTCTGTTGTCAAGACTTTAACATAAAGTAACACTTGTTAACGATGCTAAAGAGCGCATTTCTCCATCATTTTTAGAAAAGTTGTGTCATCTTCATATAAACATCGTGTTTTCATCACATTTTCGGCTACGGAAATCTTAAACAATTAAGTCGTTATAAAAACTCGTTACTATTACAAGTGTCCAAAATAACGCAGGAAACCTTTTTAAACATCCTGTAAAACTTTCGTTTCTTCCTATTTTTGTTTTTCGTTGTCCATGTTTAGGTTTTTGGGTTAACTACTACGAACAATGGCAACCAAATTCCAGAAATTAAACATGCTTTCAGATAGGGAGAAAACACACAACGAACATGTAAATAATTGAAATTCTTGGAAATAGTTTCTTGTGATTCGTCTGTTGCGCATGCGTTAACTTATAACAGCTAATAAAAAAGATTACCACTTTTTGGATTAGATAATTCGGACATAAAAAAGCTCGTAAAAGTGGGATTTTTTTTCATTCATTGCACACGGGTCATGCATCTTAGGCTTTAATCCTCTGTTGTTGGTTTTTTTTTTGTATATTTTTTTTCACTGACAAATTTTATTATTATTACTGTTTTTTCCATTGACTTTTATTACCTCGACGCATTCCCTAAATATTTCAACACCTGACCAAAAGCAATGGCGACATTTCCTACAAGATTTCGCTAACGTTTTTTTTGACAGAAAAGTGTTTAACGACAATGTATACCTGCCTAAATCAAGAAGGTTTCGGTTTAACAACTATTAAATAAAATTCACCCTGTTATTATTTTTTAAGGGCGCCAATTACTTGAAATTTGTATCTCATTAATTATTTCATTTTATACTTTCAACACACAAAGTAATAATAAGACTACTTGCCAAGGCTGAATCAATAAATGCATGATTGAAATTATATCAAACTGGCTTCACTTTTTCAACATGAACATGCAATGCATGCCAATGAGATTTTAAGGCGAATGTTGAAGCCTGATCTCGTTTGCCCCATGTATTTCATAAATGGTCCCCATTTGAAGATATAATTCATTTCAAAATACTGCTACATAGTATACCAACTTTGTAGATTAATTCATTTATCATGCAGTGTTTTTGATGCGCACAAAAAAGACAATGGAAATTGACATTGTTCTTATTTTTGTTATCTAAAAATGTCAGTGTGCTTAACAATGATATGCAATTGAATAGAATAACATTGAAAATATTTAATTTATTAATCGTGGGAAACAGAGAGACGAGTCCAGGGTCGAGGGTCATTTATCCCTCCCAAAATTAAACAAAAATAACCGAGTATTCCATTCAACGGAAATGTTTGGGCTTAATTCAAAGGGGGCGCTCCAGTCGTTTTCGTAACCAAATAGTAAACAGCAGAGCTACTGTTTCATACGATAATAAGCCTAAAAGCACAACTTAATACGTAAACTTCCGTTTGTTATAAAAATAAAAAAATGGCCCAACATCCTGTATGATGCATGTTACATCACAATTACGAGGCATTAATTTAACAGGCGTTTTTTTTCTCCCTTCTGTATAATTGACATCACTTAACAGATGCCATTAGGTTTTAATAAATACCGAATTAAGCCTAATTAAAACATCTGGGATATAAATTGATAATGATACGGGGATGCTGAGGGCCGAACGGATTTAAAAGAACGAAGATTTAATAAGGACTTTTTTTTAACTTTGGTTTTTTTTTTAATGATGATTATTTACTTTTTTATTTTAGAAGAGTAGGACGAGGAAAGTCAATTGAACGTTTAATATTTTACTATAAATAGGCGATGATGTTATCCTTTATAAATATTAATGATCATTTTAAAGAGATACAGCTATTGGCGATTAAAACCAGGATTTTATATTGCGTTCTAACCATTAGTAGATAGGCTTATTGGGAGATTAAAACATGCTATAGGTTGCAATGGACAATGGTAACAATAAACCATGATTAAAGTTCGGTTTAATATGATGGAAACTTTTAATTGACTGTTACTCTAATGATCTGTGAATATAGCCTTCCATATTGTAATTATCGTCACAGGTCGCTAGGTGGCGTCCCAGTCGCAAATAGGCTGGGTATTACCAACAATGCAATAAATGAAAGCAATTGTCATGTGATTGCATATTTAGTCTAGGTCAGGTCGAATCCTGGGTCAGCACGTGCAGAGATCACTTCCGGACACGTGGAAATGGTCAATTGCAAATAGATTTTTGTGGAATTGTATAAATTGAAAACTTAGTAATTTTAATTCTCAAGTTTTAAATTTGGAGGTTACGAATATTGGGTTTTTCTTTACACATCTCCCAAATCAGGGCACTCAATTTTGACTTAAAAACACAAATGTACTAAAAATGTTTGGTACCAATCGCACAAGGTCTCATACGTTTTTCGTATTCAAGGAAAAACAATTTGACAAATTCCTTAGTTTCAGTGCAAAAACACTTGATAAAAACCCCAGAAAACCATCATTATAAACCCTGCAGTCTGATAAAAACGTAATCGTACAAAAATTCCAATAACAACCGATAAAATTTCTCACCATCGCATATTTTCTCCAACAACGACTGTTTGTTTTAAATCGTCGGCTTTTTTTGTGAAATAAATACATAAAAAAACCATGTTGGATTCCAATGCTGAAATTTACCGCTTAATGGAAAACACGTGTTTATCGTATCTAAACGATTTGGGGGGCACCCCTGTACACCGCATTAAGGGGGGTCGATCGGTTCCCTAGCCTCCCTCGTTGTTATTGTTTTTTCTTCTCTCCCTTAGTCCCAACCTCTACTAAGATAAGGGCCCTCCTCCCCCTAACGCTATTTGCTTTCTAAGTAAAGGGGGAGGGAAGGGAGGTATAAATAGGCCCACATTTTTGTTTAGATTTCGGCAGTGTGACCCTGAGATGTTAAAATGCCTGTTTTCTGAATGGTTGCCAAATTCGTGTCTAGTACATGTACGCACGTGCGTGGTTTTTTGGCACCCCCTGAGGCCCCCCTTAAACCCTCCCTTCCTAAAAGGCAGCGTGATGACCTCAAGGTACGATTTCTTAAGCAGCCATGTTTTTTTTTTCTCTCTTTCTCCTTCTCTTTTTCCCTTCTCTATGCTGGACAAACAAATCTCCCCCTTACTGCCCCCTTAGCCCGACTTTTAGGGCGGCCATCTTGGAAATTAAAGGAAGAAAAAAAAATCGAATTATGACCGAATTTTTCACGCACCTGGGATCGAAAACCCGCTTTTCATCAAGTGGAAATCGATTTTGGTCGCCAGGGAGCGCAACGGTGGTTAGCATGGGCATTAATTAGGCAATTAAACAAGTTTTTATAGTGATTAGCAATCTACAACAGTGGTATTTGATGGCAAAACTGAAATGTGCAGACGGCCATCTTGGATATTTTCAATCGTTCCATGATTGGGGTCATGACAACCGTGCAACATGTTTGATTTTCGTTGAAAAAACGCACTTTAACCTCTTTTATTCATCATTAATTTCATTTATTATTCATAAATCCATGGTAAAACTATTCCTTACCGCTTTAAGAAACATTTTCGAAGGTCTGGAAAACCCATAAATCGCCAATTTTGTTCTCACTGCATTCAAATATCAAGACAGACTAAGTGACTGGAATGCCATACTATTCCCATGCCATTCCAGTGGCTTAAGGCTGTTAAGCCAATTACGTGAAGCAACCTAGTATATGCCGCTTTCAAATGGATTGCTGTCAACCTTTAGAATATATTCTTATCATATGAATGATAAACTTATATAGCAGTACCATGATATGATGGTACCTATAAGATACACGTATCCTTTAAATATGTGTCTGGACTGTCTTAGGAGGCTAGCATGTTACAGGAATATCATCCTATGTTCCAATCTGAAGATACCTGTTGCAAAAATACAACAAATTACCACCTCGCTTTTATAAAATGTCGAGGTGGTAATTACTATAGCGCCACAATGTCTGGTTTATGATTTACAAATGTGTAATATATTGACCTTATTGGTACTAAGCATTGAGATAAAAATGGGCACCATTCTCAAACATTGGTTTCACGTGTAGAAGACAAAACACTTTCTACTTCAGATATTGTCTGATTTTCTGTATCAAATGTATAGTGACAAACAATTCACCTTTTTGGCCAAAGAGGCTAGCAACACGCGTTTGTGCGTGATATCAACAGCCGCGAATTTATATCTATAATCCCCCGGTTGGTATAAGACAGACAGCAGTCGTAAATCCATCCCCGATGAGGAATTTAGAGATTTAAAAAACAGGCCTCTGGGCCATAATACAGTGTGTTGCAAAACTTGTAGAAAAGGCCGTTAGTCACGCCACCATGATGTCATTCGTGGCGATGAGTTTCCTCCTTAGTCATATCATATTTTATCTCTTTTTACCATATTTGCTTATTTGTACCTGGAGTTCACTGTCCGGAAGTCGAACAAAGTTTGGGACACTGTCTCCATCTGTTGTCCTTCAGCAAATAAGACTTGAACTTGAATACAGAAGATGTAGAGAGTTTACTATCTTTCCTCACATTCCTATCTTGTCCTTATCCTGTCGGGATTTTTAGGACCTTCTAAACCCTTCAAAAAGTGGAATTTATGCATCTTATGATTGGACTTTCGTACAAGTCCAAGACTGTGCACTGTCTTAGGAAAAAACAAATTTCCCAAGATGCCCCAGTTGAAAAAGTAGCATTGTTTAGTAAAAATGGCCCAATTTCTAAACATGATTATCTATCTACACTGTCATCGCCACTGTCTGTTCCCCCTTTACTAAAAATTGATGAGTAATCCTTTGTAAACTTCCAGATTTCGAAACTTTCTTCAATTAACTTCGATTCAGGAAAGAATAACAAAAAAAGTACAATGATTAAGTTTAAGAGGAAAACCATAACAAAAAAGAGGAAAAATGTAATTAGGCATCATTTTTGTTGTTATAAAATTGAAAAATCAGAGGGGAGGAAAAGTAATTGAAGGCAATCCGTGCAGTAAACAATTAATCAACAGTCTATAGTTTCATTGAGAAGCTAACTCCGTGTCTGTTATTATTAATTTTAAGCTATTAAACTGATATCCTAATATAACGAAATATAAACCTATTGCAATTAAACTGGTTTCACGTTTATAAAGAAGGGACTTTTTAACACGAAGGTTAGTTGCTGACTGACCACTGGCCACCCCCTCCACCTGAGCGCCCCCAATTTTCACTTACAACTTGATTATCGAGTTTGGTAAATTGCTCACGATTATCAAATAATTTGAACATTTCCTGCTAATAAGTATATTCAACAATCAACCCGAAAACACGGCTTCTAGTATTCGATTTTCCTTTTTTAGTTTTTTTATTCAGGGTTATTTATTGAAACTGAGGACAATGGAAACACTACTTACTTTCCACAAAAAAAGTGAAAAGAAAATAGATAAAAGCGTTAAAACGGTTGCAATTAGGCCCGGCACGATTTCATGCTTTTTTTTAATCCATGGCACGTAGTACAAATTTACTACTAAATTGTTTGGCTGAAATCTTTATCACCGAAAAGATTTGGGTATTATTATTATTTATTTTTTTGTAGTAAAAATGTCTATGGCACGAGTGCAATATCGATCCTTTGAAAAAAAGTAAAACTTATAACAATGGGTTATTGAGCCATGACCGATAATTTTTGTGTAAAAAACTTTGGCAAAAAATTATTTCAAACCTGGAATGGAATAATGGAAGGGTAAAATGTTCGTTTCTACAACTACATGTTTGTCGTGCGAACATTATTTTATGAACGACCTATTTTGATTAACTACTATTATCCCGAAACTTAAAGCTTATTTAAACATTTTTTCTGCAAAAAAATACACCATATTCCATAAATATTTCAGATAATATGGTTGGTTAAAAAGTTGTCATCTTTCAAACATTTTATAAAAATACATACAATCATTTTTGTTGTTGTATGCATATAATGTTTGTATAAAAAAATGCACAAAAATGTTTGTCATAAGTATTTTTCCTAAGAAAATTTAAGTTGTGCTATTCTTGTAAAAATGCATAGAAATGGTACTTAGAATTTGACACTACATTCTTTTTTTTTTAACCATAAACATTAAAGCTAATTTTACTCTGAAAGTTTTTTTTTTTTTTTTTTCAAAATCAGTTTCAGAATGATTCGTGATTATCCATATTCCAGATGTTGAAATTCCACTTTATCGTCATCAGGTCCTAGTGAATGTACGGTACAATTTCTTCGAAATTGGGCTAATGGTTTAGTCACGCATAGACCTTCTGACAGTAATTTTTAGACGCAGCCTTGGGTTCAAATTAATGACACATTACTGTACTTGTAAGAGTTAAAAAAACTCCTTTTTGAGGCAACTGTATTACACATAGGAAATATAAAAAAAAAATATATGAAATTGAGAAATCTGACAAAAAAAAAAGTTATTGCTCAAGTGGATCAAAATGATCAAATTTCGTCATTTGTCTCTCTGCATGGGATTCCATGCGTGCTGAAACACATGACATCATGTAGCAATTTATGAGATAAATAATCAGCCACTTCCGGTCCCATATGGCGCACAGTGGCCATTTTTTGACACGTCATTCGGAGTTACGTTTCCTCCCGTCACACCCCCCGCTTTAGGTCACTAAGATCAAGATAATATCATGTCCTTAAGGTGACTTTGACTCTATATAATAATCCACCCTTAGTGTCAATGCTTACTAGATAACACAATTTTCGGCGTAGATTTATGTTTTATTTGAAATGCAATGGAGGAAAGTCCATTAATAACATTCTTGTTAATTGAGGTCTTTAAAAACGCCATAGTCACTCATTCAACGGCGCCATCTATTGTGCAAGAAAGAAAACACCTAACCAGACTTAAATATTTTGTAACATATTGACAATTTTAAGGAAATCGACTATTAGCAATAATGTACGAAATAAATTGGAATTCTGTCCATTTCAGAAATATCCTTGAAATATAAAACTTTTGTTTTGTAAACACAAATACTGAACATTTCAACAATTTTTCTAAACTGACGTCTCATTACAGCAGTTTAACAATAGTACCTTTGCATGTGTAGTTGCTGTATCGGCTATTTCTAAAGTAAAACAGTATTGTTAGCCAACCCTAAAATATTAACAATATATTTCCAAAGTACCGTATTTTTTTTCTTTCTGGCTCATCTTTTGAAGGCCTTCTAGAAACCATGAATGAAATTTCTAAGCCTAATTTTTAATTAAATTCTTCCTAGGAGTCTCACGTTGCCCCATATGTTGACCTCGTTTATAGATACCCTAAAAAACCAAGCAATGAAGGGCACAAAACACAATAACAAACCTGCGCTATAAGGGTCCCAAAAAAGGACCTAATGAGGTACAATGTAAGTTTCATTCACAAAATGTACCTTTTTCTTCATTCCCCCCTTACTAGCAATATCTAAAGATGGCCGCTGCCCTTACAGACATTGGCGACGCCAGAGACCCCTGGCGGCTAACTAACATCGTAAATTTACGTAGTATTGTATCCCAAAGCAAAGAAAATGGTCACAAAGTGACCCCCGTGAGAACGTATGACCCCGCAGACTGTAGAAAACCCCCCTTTCTTACAGTAGCCCTAAGTAAGGGGAATCTTCATTGATGGCCAACGAGGGGTGCAAAGGACTATATGGGTAGCTCCCAACGTGTACATTATCGGCGGGTTTCGTTCTCACTCGGGTTGGCAGACTAGGTTTTGGGTCCCATCTCGATAGGGGCCTTTAGGAGGGATGTGTTAAAATACCCCCTGAAAGTCCCCCTAAAGCTTGTTTACATGAGAACTTGCAGGATTTCCCACCGAAGGGTGTTTGGGGCTACAGCTGAAAAAGTGTGCCGAATGCTTCCTGCAGCGGGGTTCAGACCCCCTAAGAAAGGCGAAAGACCGGTAAGGAACCCGTAAGGAAAACCCCCAAGGGTAATAAGCAATAGGCCTAAATCGTGGGACACTCTTGGTATTTTGAAAACTCGTAGAAGCGAAATTTCTCACGATGGTATTGTCGTCGTGAACCCGGTCCCGATTTTTATTGGAGTAACAAAAGCAGGTTTGAGACCCGGAGTTAAAAATTAAATAGGAGCAGGTTAAGGGTCCGCATGGGAACAAGGTACTTGACATTTTAAAAGGGGATAATATAGGCGGAGAACAATAGAAATGTGGACCTGGGTCCACCTGCTAACACCTAGGGCTGCGACCCAGGACCCCGAATGTCATTCAGACAACCACTTCCGCAAAAAAATATGCGTAAATATAGGACCGATTTAAAAATACAGGTAAATGAATGAATTTTGTCAGACTGTTAGAATTTCGAGACCGAATTGTTGAAAGAAATTTCACAGAAAGTCTGCGAATACAAGGAAACAAGACGAATTTATAAACATTTATTACATTGTAAAAATTCTGCGAATCTGAAAGCTAATTCTCGAAATTTTCATAGGTTTGTACTTTGGTTTGTTAACAAAAACTAGTAAAAAACAGTATAGGAAAATACATGGTGTATATTTTTTTGTTGTTGAAAAATTGGTTGCAATATTGCACGTGAAATCTACAAACCTGTTTTAAAACTGAAATTTTCGTATTTCAACAGCGAAAAAACACAAGCATATCATTTTAGGACAAACAATTCGAATTTCATTGAAAACACGTAAGAATAAAGTACAAATTGATCATATTTCCATCATTGTCTAACATAAGGGTTACCATTTCAGCCATTTGTTCATCCCTGAAAATTGCCCATGAGCTTAGGTATAGGTTATACTTTCAGAAGTTTTCCATTGTCCTAAAGGTACATGCTTTTAAACTGTGTCAAGGATTGACCAGTGGTGACGTTTCTTCGGCCACCAAACTTTTATTATACAAAAAAAGCCCTGCAATTTAAGCCATTAATCATTTTTAGCTGCTTTTAAAGTGGAGGAATTCATATTCAAGTAGAGAATTTTAGCATTTTTTAAAAATTCAACTGACCTACATTCGGTCCGGCTAATTAGGAAATTATTTTAATGAAGTCTTTAGAGATTTTTCAAGTTAAATTCCATCCAGAAGAAACGTGTCTATATCATTTGCGGTTTTGTTTTGATTTCGTTTTCAGATAACACTTATGCTATAGCTAGATATTTCCATTGTTTTTTGTTGTTGTTCTTGTAGTTATTAACACAAACGAGAAAGTGGGTTTTAGTTTTGATGAAACAGATTTCTCCGACAGTCCGCCATTAAAAAAAATGGTCATATTAACCAAGAACAACTAAGAGGAATAACTTGGCTAATGTTGTCCACGATTACAGATAAACGAGTCTCGTTAATATTGTTTAACAAAAAAAGATGGAGGAATTATGCAGTGACCCACAATTTAAAACGGTTAACTGACAACTGATTGAGAGGCTAAAACTTATCTTTTTGCACTGTATACATTTTGCGAAAAAAAATCGTTTTTGATAATGGGCATATAATCACAGATACCTTTAATTGGAATTCGATGCACCCCAACGCATGCAATAGCATTAAAGCCCTTGGTCTTTTCTGAAATATTGAACCTGTTAAAGGTCTTAATTCCAATGCGTTAATAACCAAATTACTTCACTGACAACTGCAATGCAGAAAGTGTTAACGTAGGACTACCGTTATCTCGTAAGCCGTTAAGCCGATTACGCTGTTAGCCGTTACACTTCCGTTTCACAGCTGCTGTTGAACTTACACACTAACACCGAAAACAAAGACGTTAAAATTATATAATATATAAATTAAGTCGTTTAATGAATATAATAAAGTACCGCAGTAATTATTATACATCAAATATGATAAAAATAAAATAAGCCAAAAATCAATTATAATCGACGATTACATTAATCTGGGCTTGCTTGGTGCAACCGGGCGTTAAACTCTGAGATAAGCATTGGGGAAGTTGTTGTAATTTGTTAGCGAAAAACAAGCTTTCAAAGATTAATGGCGCGGATGAGGATAATAAATGGGAGTAAATTTATTATCCGAATCTGCGATAAAGTCAAAAGAGTAATTTAATCAAAAATATTAGCATCGAACAAGAGTTTTATTTACTGTTAGAACAAGGCGATAGGCCTAATTACGGACGTCTGAAGTACGTGCTCATGCACACGATTTCCTAAATTAAAATCCATTAAAAATTATTATCGAAATAGTTAAGATTAAGGTTTAGGAAAACCTCTGTTGCGGGAGAACCTAAAACACGATCCCCTTATAAATTGCAATCAATAAATTATATTATAATTGACTGCATTTTTTAGGGCAGAGAGGGGGGTACGTGTGTACAGGGTGGGTCAATGACCCACTGGTCACTAAGGTTCCTCATTACACGGAGGTCTAATGAATTTTTTTTATATTTTTTTATATCAATTTATTTGACAGGGTTTTTTGACTTTGTCCTGGAGCCCCCGTCATCGTGTTTTTCAGGCATATGAAAAGTTTCGAGTAATTAGAAACTATGAAAACTATATTGAGCTGCATGTATAGATTACCCTTATAAACGTTTTGGAACGTTTTTGATGTCATGGGAACATTCATGGCACATAAATTCTAAACGTGCTTAGGCGCATATTAAATGTTATATTTGTAGGATATTTACAATTTTTAAAGTATGAAAATGGGCAATAGATGGTGCTAATAATAAAGAGCGGCCATCTTGAGACACATTTTACAAAAATGGCGGCTGATATACGTTTTTGTTGTTGTTGAGATAACAGGTGATTAATACTGATCATAAACACGTAAATACGTGTTAGAACACCGTGTATTGTGTTCAAAGTGCAGTTTCAAAACTGTGGCCTATATGTCCTAAAACTCATTTCAGCCATTTTGCAATGAAAGGCAATTTACAAAATGATGGCTGTCATAAATTTGTTCATTGAGAAAACAGGGCCAATTTTGGACAGAGAGGACGATGGGCCAGAGGCAACACTATTTCATTTGAAAATAGGTCCTTAAAACGTTGACCATTTTTTGGGGAGTATGCAGCCGTCGTCCATTAATCTTAGAAAGCGTCAATTAACTGTAATTATTCGGTTAAAATTGTAATTCGAGTTGGAAAATTGCTCTTCCCACGCGTTCCTTTGAAAATTGGACAGCCCACTCAACTGGTTCGCATCACATTTTGGACGTTGTTAGTAAACGCTGTTGCTGCTGTTGAGGGGAGTTAGACTTATTAAACGCCCGATTAAATGAATTCATTAGTCACGAATCGGAAATTGGGCAGGATCCTGTTACTACAAACGACACGTTTTCATTCACGAAAATTTGCGAGGGAAAAAAAATGCGTGTAACAGAAGGCTGAATGAGTAAAAATTGTAGAAATTTGGTGCCAAAAATTAAACATTCTTGAAAATATGAATGGCAAATAACATGGGAGTACAGAAACTACTTAAGATAAGGTGGGGGATTTCATTTGCATGTGCATCACTTATATCATAAGTATCTTCAGTTTGAAACTAACCAGAAGATAAAACAGGACAGTAATGGATGGGTTACTTCTAATGTTTGCAATGTGACATTAAATTTCATTTTTAGAATATAAAATTACGTATTCAATAAGCAAGTTTGACTTTGGAATTAATGCTTAACAGACTGGCTGAATCACAATGTGTCATGAACACCAAACACAAAGACGTGACTTAGAACATGTGACACGCTGAAGTGTTAAATAACGTTGAAAAGGGTTTTGAAATTGCAGCAAAAATGTGTTCGAAACACTTGAGTTTAATTAATATTATAAAAACGTACTTAAATTATGAGTTAAGGTGTTCACTTTATTCACACTGAAATCAGTGTTCTATAATGCATTTGAAATAAGTAGAAGGGAAAATGTTTCTTCCAAGTTAGTAAACTGAATTTCTAGAAAAACTTTAATTAAAAACCACAGATTAGTTGCAATTGCGTGTATTTTAAATTTAAACTACGTGAGAAACAAACAACAGATACTTTTTGCAAAACGAATTATTTTTGCAAAGCAATCAATTATTAGCATAATGAAAATTTTCAAAATTATTTACAATATTAAAGCTACTTAATGCAGGTTGTAAAACTACTTTGTATTAATAAGTTCGTTTTAAAACTTCAAAAAGTTCGTGCTTAGAATCACAAAAAAATGAAAACCCTCAAAATACGTAAAAGTTCGACATAACAGATATTGTTTTGTTTTTATCTTCATCTCGACTAATCCCATTTTAAAGAAATTTTACTCGAAACTGGTTAAAAAAAAGGGGGGAAAAAAACTCGTCCTAATCTCACTAAAAGGTGATTACCCATAAAATACAACAACGATTTTCCAAGAATATTTATGATAATTTAAAACGCTGAAAATAGCGCAAACATAAAATACAATTTGACAATTTATGGGCTTTGTCGGCAATATCATGTCATATATATTTTAAATATTTTCAAGTCGGAAGTGCAATTGTTGCCATGTTTTCAAAAATTTATTTCGATCATTGTTTTATGGTGGGCTTAATGCACTCACAATGGCAAGAACGGAGGAACAGGAAAATTAAAGGCAATTTTTGATAAAAAAAATAATAATGTTTTAACATTGAGCTAGTTTTGCTCATAATTTAGCACAGAAATTGAAATAAACCGTGATGGTCTCATTAGGTACAAGATTAAAGGGGGTTTTAAACAATGGAAGCATACTAAACAGGTAGGAAGTTTGTAGGTTGGATAATACCTAAAAAATTGATAACTTTTATAAAAACCTGATTTTCATATTGGACAGACAGTCATCTAGGAGAAATGAAAAGTTTAAGAAGAATTTGTCGAAATTCACTTTAATAGACTTAGACTACGATTTTTATAAAAATTCAAAAAAAAAATTCAGAAAACTTTCTGTAAAAATATAAAAAGTTTTGCAGAAAGTTTCTTAAAGTTGTCTCAGTATTTGAAAGCTTTTAAATAATTTAGTTCAAAGTTTCAACAACTTTTTAAAGATTTTACAAAAATAAGATGACAAATTTCGTTTAAAATATTTATGAAATTTTTAGAACATTTTTTAAAAGATGTTTGAAACAACCTTATGCATGCAGGTATAGGCATGCAGTATTACATCATGCAGTTCAATAAGAACATAGCGTGAAACATTTATGGTAATGCTTTTAAAAACTTTATAAAAGGACTGGGAAAAGTTTTTCCTAGTCAATGCAAGTAATACAAAACCTTGAGCAATATTTATTTCTAGGTTATAAGATGAGACCGTCAAAGAGAAAATCAGTTTACAGCTTGAATTACGTTTGAAGGTCCAATATTCCCAAAATAGCCAAATGACACCCCTTGGCGTAGGTCAAAATAGCCCTAAAACTGAAACAGGAAAATTCAAGTCCCCTTTTAAACCTACTGAAGCCGTTGTAAATCTTTGTTTGGTCCTTTTTTGATCACTTTACTTAATATGTGGTCTTAAGCCTATAACCAACCACCTTTCCCTTCAGCCACAACTGTATCAAAGGTATGATAACAGGATCACGTGCTTTTTATAAGATAAGACAGTTGCGGTGACCTAGGTCTGAAATTGACAAGTTGTAAAGTCATTCGTGGGATACAAATGTCAGAAAAGTAAACCAAAAAGCCTAGAAATAAGATATTTTTTTACATTTTGTAAAAATATCAAAATTGGGTTATCACGTAATTTTCTACCCTCCCTCTTGTA
Source organism: Ophyiulus pilosus (assembly GCA_033995625.1). NCBI lineage: Eukaryota > Metazoa > Arthropoda > Diplopoda > Julida > Julidae > Ophyiulus > Ophyiulus pilosus. The sequence continues at coordinate 40,582 of JAUJYV010000313.1, forward strand.
TTTCACGTACATTTATCATGGTTTTCAAAATGTTCAAAACCTGATAAAATTTGCTTTACAAACATCAAATTTCCAACTATCTCCAAACGTTATTGAACGTTTCTATAGAACATTTTTCACAACTTTGTAAAACACGATTTTATCAATAAACGGTTTCGTTAAAATCAAGTTTTAAAACATTTTCAACTTTTATGTAAACTACAACAGAACAATATGCCCTTCTATGCGCGCTACTCAAAAATTAATCCAAATTTAAAGTTTCAAACTTTTTGACACAACAAACTTTCCGTTGACAGAACAAACATTTCCGCTAACAGAACAAACATTTCCGTTAGCAAAATTGCTTTTTCTAGCAATTTGATAAATGTGTAGAGAAAAACTTCAGTTGTTACACCTGTTAAGCCTGTGTCAAACTGAAACTTTTTTTAATTTCTTTAACTCGTAAACAACTACCAAAATCTAACCAAACTAAAACTGTTATACAACTTTTAAAAAATGTTGAAAGTTTGCCCCTACTGTGTGTAGGACTTGAACACTATCCCAAACCACACAAGTGACACAACTTAAAAGCTCATAAATTAACAAATTTTACGAACAACAACTTAAAATACCAAATTCGTACACAAGTTCATAACCAAAAATGTCAGAATCCTAACTCGTATACAATCCCGTATCTCATTCCCGTCAAACTTCTTAATGGACAAAACCATTTAAAAACTTTGGAAAACTTTGGAAAACTTTTTTACACCAACATCAAATGAAGCATAAAAATGTACAGTGTTTGTGTCTGTCAACCGAAAATGTATGAACCCAGACTGGTTTACAATCCCATAACCCATTCCAGTCAAACTCCTCATAAGGGAAAACCCTTATTTACACACATACAAAACAAGACATAAAATTTCCAATTACCTGCAAAGGTTCGCTGGTTTCAGGTTTCAATGGCAAACTGCAATCGGGCACAATTTGGTCTTCCTCAAAGATTTCATCGTTTTCTTCCAAGCCACAAAACACGCTATCCATCATCCGCGAAAACACAGGTTTGTGGGGATCTGCTGTGGTCCCACGGGGTAACCGGACAGTTTTTGGAACTGTTTCAAAATTAAATGTGTTGGGGTGTTTTTTAAAAAAAAAAACTTATTGTCGAAAATCAACAATCACCAAAACGTCATGTCCGAAATAGCCAGAAGCACATCCGAGGGTCAGACATTTAGAATGGAAAACGTAACAAAAAAAAATAAACCAAAAAAAAAAGTACAATTTTTCGGGAGACGAAGTAAGTATGTCCTTTCCCAAAGCCTGTCTGCGTTTAAATGAACTGAGAAACGATGATTTCAAAGCCTAGTGTAACCAGAGAAAACCGCTTCGGCCTAGTTCGGTAACCTTCGGTACCTTTCGTCTATCTTCGGTTTTAGCCCGTCCCCCACTTCAATGACCGCACTTCCTATTGGTCAGCGTAAAAACTACCCTCGCACAATAACCTTTATGAATGAAATTGCGTTACGTGCCATTCCCTTTTTAGGGGAGACGAGTTAAGATAAGCAGTTTCGCAAAAACAGGTTCTTTTTTTTGCACCTCTTGTGCTGTGCGTTGTATTCCTGGAAAAATATCCATTCGCGAAAACGGTTTTTCATGAATGAAAACCACGACAGTGACGCATTTCTTCTTCGTGTCAGTTTTTTTTTTTTGGCGGTTAAAAAACATAGATAAGTTTTAGACTAAAGTACGACTGATATCGATAAGAAATTTTCGATATTGAAACACTACGTAAGAGGCTCTGTTGGCGTATCGTAATGTGTTTATTAAATATTAGAGTTTGAGCCAGCCAACGTTTTAGCAAACACCTTTATACTGATCTTACATGGAACTTTCGGGAAGGGAGGAGCATTGATTGGAACTAAGAACGAATTTGCATAAAATCGTTTGAAATATGCTCATGACGTTCAGTTAGTTCATTGATAGTTCAAATCAATGCTCCTCCCTACCTGAAAGTTACATGTAAGATTTCTCTATTATTGGCAGTGGTCACGAAATTGATTTTTAACCCATTTGCAAAAATTCTATCCAAATTGGCTGAAAGGTGCACTCGCTTCATGCACCCTTGTTTTCAACTTAATTTCTACAAATTAATTTATCAACTACTGTAGATTGAAATCCATTCTGTGACTAAAGCTATTTTTAGGTTTAAATTCACTTTGCCGACACCTATTTCGCCGAACTGCTGTTTTATCAATTTTAATATCGTGAAACTGTTTTACGATAATTTATTAAAATTCTATTAATATGTTATTTGAACCCAGTTTTTATTTAACCCAGGGGCCATTCAAAAAGGAGGTCCTCGGAATTCCTTCAAATATTGACCCCCTCCCCCCTAAAACCTGTCCACGTTGTATTCACATGCCAGCAGATTCCCCCCCCCCCCCTCCTCCTCTTGAGGATATCCTTTTCTAATGACCTCCCTAATTATTTTTCAGACAGAAATGCGGATATCGAATGGGATTATTCTAACTGGGCTGCATCTTGTCCTTTAAGAAAATCTCCGATTTAGGCCCTAGGTTAGTTCAGTTAAGATTAGGTTAAGCCATCATCTAATTACTTCATCGTCTAATTAGGTAAAACATCATCTAATTACAATAATATGAGTCGGCAAAGTGGACTCAAGTAACCTTTTTTTATAATGATTTTTGAAAAAATGTTGGAGGAAGGTTTTGGAAGAATTTTTTACTAGTGTACTATTTCAATTTCTATAATAATGAAAATTTGGATTATTTATTTTGAAATTCTTGAGAAAAAAAACCATGTAGGGCAGTATATACTACTAGTTTTGAAATATAATATTTTAAGAAAAATACACAATATACTGATGGATTTTTTAATATTTTTATACACTTTTTTTCAGCGAGACAAAATCTTCTATAAAAAATATACTGTAGCCATACTGTATATTACTATTACAGAATTTGTAGCATTTACATACTGTATTGTATATAGGATTATAAGGATTAGACAAAATAATGGTAAGCACATTGTTACAGCTTTGCAGTCCAAAGGTGGTTAATTACAATAGTATGAAAGATTGCGGAATTGCAATACCATTATTTTGTCTATATATGCACAGAACCAAGCAGTTTATTTAGCATTTAGTATTGAAAAAGTAAATGAAAAATTCGTTCCGCCATGTGGTGCAAGTTAGGCAAGCAGACTTGCATAAATCATTAACATGACGCCTCAATGTTGAATTTCAGTGATGAATAATCGTCTCAATATGTGCTTTCACGATGAAATTAATTAGTTTCACATCCGGAATCTAACGGCAGGAATTCGTAATGCCCTCGCCGGGGGAAGTCCATAAACGAGGTCATCAACGACTATTTGGAGCAACGGTCTCGCTTTACTACCATCTCTCATATTAAGTGCAATTGACAACATAATTAACAAAGTGCTTGTAGAATCAACAAGGCTACAATACTTGTCTAGAATTCCAAGAAACATCTCGCTTACTGAGCAGTTCTTACTGAGAAGTTTCTCAGTTAAAGCTCTTGGAGGTTGCTTGTTTCAAAGAATTTTACAAAATAATTTTGTAGACATTTTTTGTAAAAATACGATGATTTATATAATATTTCATTAATTAATACCGTTTCTAAATATTTTTCGAAACTAAACAAAGTGGGGACGATGTTTATTTATTTTTATAAAGTACTTCCTATTTCAATATTTAATTTAAACAACTTTTTTTACCAGGTTTGTCACTATTTGTTTGAAAATTATTTTCAAAAAATAAAATCATTTTCTAAAAATTGTACAACAAAAAGTAAATTTGTGTAGAACAATTTAGCCAAAATTCGATATTTACTATATATTTTTTTTTTCGAATAACTGTTGCTGACTCTAAATATTTTCTGAAAATACCATTTAAAAAACCGTTTTATAAACAATTTCTTTTAAAAAAATCATGAATTAGTAAAATATTTGTTTCGCAAAAATCCCACTTTTCATCAAAATTTAAAAAAAATACTTCCTAGAAAATGAAATTTTAACAACATTTTTCAGTCATGTTTGCCACTATTTGTTCGAAAACTTTATTTACAAAAAATAAATAAATTTTATGAAAATTAGTTTTCATCAAAATCTAAATTGGCAATAATCGAGTTTGGCAACTTCATAAAAGTTTAAAAAAAAAGATTATTTCCCAATTTTAGTTTAGATAAAAATTGTTTTATTTTCCAAAATGATATATAAAACTTTCGATAAACTACAACGACTGTATGGTAACACATCCTCGTTAACCATGACAAAATTTCCTTGAAAGGTCGTTCACGAACAACCCCCAAGTGTAGCTTTCAAGTAATTTATTTCTCTATACATAGTATGATGTGTATTCCTACAGGCTTTGCAAGACGAGACACGCCAGCTTAGGCTTACGATGAACAATAAAAACTTGCACATTACGCAACGAAGACTTAATTTCAGGTAATCTCAAGATGACTCACCTTTGCGTTGAATAAGAAAATAACTATTTCGCACGACTGCAATAAATGAAAAATCATCACGGCCACGTTTAAGTAAATTGTACAGGGTGAAACGCGTTTTCTTAGGGGTAAGGAGATCCCTGAGGGGTCAAAGGTCGACGAAGAATACTACCAGATATTCGGGTTTTTCATGAATGAAACTAAACTGGATGACGTTTTTACGATTTTTACTTAGACGAATATGTTATTTTCTACCATACCTTACCACCCTCTTAGGGGACACTTAAACCCAAAACTTTACATTGTGCATTTTATATCGTCCGCCATTATACAAAATGGCGTCACTGCATTGGTGCTCCATTTTGGATTCTAGCCAAGTTTATTTACTTGTCTAAAAAAATACAAGGTATAGAGAGACCTGTAAGTATTGCAGGTATACATGGTTTAGGGTTTAGTATAGGGTTTCTGTTAGGCTTAGGGGGGATAATTTCCCCTTAAAGGGGGAGGGTCAAAGGTCGTCTAAAAGCACCACCAGAAATTCGGGTTTTTTTCATGAATGGAAACCCTAACTGGATTTAGTTTTTTTTCACGATTTTTTTTTTCTAGGAACACGTTACCCTCTCTCTTACCCCCTTAACTCGTTTCCCCTAAAAATGACCGATACGATATGTAGTAAAAAACCAAGTTACGTTACTCACAATTGTAAAAAAAGCGGTTTGAACTGGTGAAAGGTGACGTCACTTTTTGCTCATCTGATTCATTCAACGATGAAATTTTGAAAATATTGATAAACGTGATAAAGAATCACGAAATTAATATTATTTTTATCTATGGTTTCGTGTTTTCAACCATGTGGTGGATTTCCAGGAATTGTTTGTCAATTAATCTGTTGCGTATACCACTTTACTATCTTAATATAGAGGCTCTTAAAAGTACTGTGTATGCACCTGTTGTATGAACTTAAAAGTTAAACCTAATTTTCAATATATTTAAACATTTATCAAGGCTTTTTATGTTAATTTCGATATCGATTTTTTTGTTGCTTTTATTCAATCAAAGGGATAATTACTCCCTGTAATGATCAGGCACATGTGAATTTCGAAAAAAAGGGGTTTTGTTCCCCTTTACCCAGAATCCCATTCACATTATCAGGCACATGTGTATTTCGAAAAAACAACACAAGGCTATCGATCCCGTAAACTGTGAGTTTGGGATACTAAATCTTTCTAATAATACTTTGTTTAATTGGGCTGAAGTGGCTGAAGTCCTAATAGGTCCCCATTAACCGCAATCTACTTTATTCAAACATGTTCATGAGTTTAATTCAACAATACCCATTTATTTATTTATTACTGTCAATATCAATATTTTGATTGCATATTTTTCAAAGTTAGTTAAACTTTTTACGATGTTTTTTTAATTTTTGAAAAAAATTGTTTTCAAAGTATAAACGTAATGTTCCGCAATGAGTTACATTTCCTCACCTGTTGGCAACAACCTGTCGTGTGTTTGCGGTTTCTTCAAATACACGATAAAAAATTGCCTAACATTGCTGAAAATGCATTTTCTATTTTTTTTTTGCCTGTTTTTTTTTTTTAAACAAGTTATTTCATGTTTTTTTATTTTCGTTTTCGTTATAGATTACGATACACAGTGCTTTATTTAAAATTACTCATATGAGGACATTATACTGATTAAAATAAAATCATTAATAGCTTGAAGTTTTGAAACATTAAATATCTAAAAATATCACCAAAACTTGGTAGAAATAAATTTAATAGTAAAATCCCTTAAGAATTGATTCGTCATGATAAAAATGAACGAATATTTACTCAAAAATAAGCATTCAAAATAACGTCATTCTCAAAGATAATCATAATACAGTATCCTGTACTTTATACGTAAAAGATTACGTATAATGACGTAACTTTAAGACGTAATTTCTTTGAAAAAACTTGAAACGAGGTCAACTAAAACCTACAATATGACCTAAAATAATGCTATCTTTGGAATTTTATTTACATTTTCTACTTAAAATGACGTCATTTGATTTATAAAAAAGAATCTAAGCATAATTTTTAAAAAAGGACTATAATGACATGAATTTAATTTGTCACACGTATCTATATGTAAAATATTTACTAATTTTTTTCTACAAATACTAAACAAATATTAATTTTGAAATTTAATTTCATGCATGCACTCAAGCTCCGTCCAGACCAGACGATAATCGGTGGAAACATCTAGCCTGCGAATTGAAAATATAATTTCAGCTTGTATTTGGATACATGTAAACATCGATGTTGCGCGTCCAAACCTAATTTTCTGTTTGATGAAGATGCGTCTGCTAAACATGATAACCTTCGTTTGGTAACACTTTAACACCCTTAGTCCGTTTTATTATATTTTATAACTTTCTCTTTTATTAACAATAATTTATCTATGTATCGGTATATATTATTTTAAAATATGAAAAAGTTTGCTAGCATACAATAAAATGATCGTGTAATTAATTGCCTGAAATATGATAATTTAATTCCTCCCTCGTTCAATCAAACATCGCTAATAATTATATACAGCTCTAAAATGCTATTATAATAATCCATTAAACAAGCTTAATTCACGCTCGTAATTATTAGGGAGATTTAGAAAATCTCTAACGGTTAATTTACCGTAGGGTAAAAGACGGTAAAAAATTACGGTAAAATTCCCAGTCAAAATAAATTTTAGCATGCAACATTAACGTGATAAACACCCTGAACGGACAGTATTTAGGAGGAGCGCCGTTGGATTTAATGTCCAACTGCCGCAGACTGTCTAAATCGCATTAAATATGTTTCAACAGTGAAAACGTTCTCGCAGCCATGATGTTTTTTTTTAAATTACTCCCTCAAACGACCAGGCACATGTGCATTTGGAAAAAAAAACACGGTTTGGTTCCCCTTTGGGAATCGTTACCATGCACATGTGCATTTTGAAAAAAAAACCAGGACTGTTCTTAGAGTCAACGGCGAGTTTGGGGGCTAAATCTCCCTAGTAAAGCATGTTTAGCCATGCACACGAATGTTCTTTGATGTTTTGCTGCCGGACACTAAAACAAAATGGTGGATGTATCTCAAAATGGCGGACGAAACGTCGCTTGTCTTCATGTTTGGGCCGATAATTGTCTGGCATGGACGGGTCTTTAAATTTGGACGAATCCAGTGCCCCCAGTGGACAAAATGCTACAGCACTATGTGCAAATGATTGTTTTCTGACACAAGGAAAGTGCAAAGATTGTGAGTCTATTGTTTACGATAATGGGACCTTTAAAAATGGCCTCGGGTCACCATCCTTGACCATGGTGAGTTTTCTTACAAGATTTTTAACAACTAAGGTATAAACAGAACTATTTAACCCGAGGTGTGTTTGCAACAGAGGAGGGAGAAAAGAGAGAAGGGTAAAGGTGGTCCAACAACAGGAACAGGTGGATGGCCAGGGGTCATTCTTATGTTTTAGGCAACTGACCTCACGCGTAAACAGGCACTTTTGAGGAGACCTGTATAATAGACTGTATTTAATGTATTATGTATTGTTTATAACAAGGTTATAAGGATAATTAAAACATGAAAAACTAATGTAAATATACAATATAGGATACAGGTATGAAGAATTACACAAAGCAAAGAAATATAAAATGTAATACAGTAATAGAAATAGATTATTAAATGCATTTTTTAATATTCATAGGGCACTTCATGAAATTTATTTAGCAATAGTAAAACATAGTTAAAGTTAACGAATCTTAATAATTAAAAATATATGAAATTTAATGGATTTTTTTAAATTTTTTGAACTTGTATCAAATAGCAGAACATTCTAGAAGGTTTATATCAAAACATGTCGTTAAATATAATAATACATTGTATTTCGGATAATGGGAACACTAGGAGGTCTTATCATACAGACAGTCCCATTATCTGCTTTATTAATAACATATATATTTGATTAAAATGAGTTAAATAAACGATATTTGAAAGTTTAATCTGTTTTTTTTTTTTAAAAAAAACCCCGAAGCATAATGTTTATTAACGATATTTATCACCAACATTTCTCAGATATCGATTAAAATACGCGGATGGCCTGAAGTTTTTAAATACGGTATTTAAAGTTATATATAGTATAATTATATTATGTTTATCTTTGTAGAGATATAAATTTCACATACCTTGTAATCACAGTGCCAACTAAAGTACTGCACACATATTTCTTATAGTTTCACACTTTGGGTTAGTTAACAAGTGGCACTACGTTATTAATATTAAGATAAATATTTTTTGGTATAAATAGTTTTAAGTATGTGCTTTTTTTGTTGCTTCGCAGATAATGGAAATTTACAAGTAATGTAAGAGTATATTTCAATGTCTCAAATTTAGGGTTAAAATGCATCGAAAGAGCAGTTATCAGAAAATTAACACACGTCACCTATGCAGTCTATTTCTGGAAATTGTTGGTTTTGAACGCTATGATAATGACGACTTTTGAACCTAGTGCTAAATTTAGATTAAATATTATTTATATATTAACAGACGTCAAGAAAAATCATCAACTTATAACTAGTGTGGTTAAGTAGTTACTAATTCCTAGTATCCAATAAGGATCTTAACATCTTCAGGCTGAACTATTAAATTAGTTATGCAAAAAATTGCATTTGTTTTCTTTTCAAAATTCCCGTTAATGAAAATCATTTTCGGTGGTGACACCACTAGCAGTTAGCGAGGATTCGTTATTTCCTTAAATTGCAATATGACTGAGAACTTTATGATATTTGACCTTCGCTGAACAGCCGTGTTGATGAAAGATTAGACAGTTTTCGCATGCCAACGTCTTTAAACTTACCTCAACGTTAGCGGCGGGAAGGGAGGAGCCACGCATTGAACTACCCAATGAACTAACTGAACGTAATGGGTGCGCATGCGTGGTTCTTCCCTTCCCGCCGCTAAAGTTAACATAAGTATAAAGACGTTGGCATGCGAAAACTGTCTAATATCAGTCGGCGACGTTCTTGTCGTAAAATGTGAATCTGCGCAATCTCACAAACACGTAACCAACATGTGCGCGTGCGCAGTTTCACATGTTCCACCAACAGCGTCTCAGGCTGGCGTTACCATCAAGTAGATTGGCCGACAGTTTCGCCGACAGCCCGACATGTTGGAATAGGTTAGGACCTAGGTCAGATTAGATTGGGCTAGGTTAGAAATTTAAAATAGATTAACTGGGTCTAATTATTATTCATATCAGAAGAATAGAACATGCATATGCATTCGATCACCTTTCAGTATGAATTATTTCGAATTTTGTTTATTTAAAAAATGAGGAAACTAATTAAAAAAAATCAAATAAACTGGACACATTTATAATTACAGATGTTTAATATATGAAATAAAAATATCATTTGAATTTCTTATGTAAAAGTTAGTATGCTAAATGAAACAATTTAACATTTCAAATTACCTTTTAACTGAAATAAACTTAAAGATGTTAATTACATTTTGAATGACCGTTTGCAAATTGTTATATTTAAAAATATAAAGTTTCGTTGCAGTATACAAAATAAATTTCGTTTGACTGGTATAATATAGTATTATTTATAGTTAATTCGATAATGTAGTTTTTAGAATTGCCGAATTCATTATTCATTCCATTTCACTATAACTTGTGTAGGCTGTTGACGCCATCTATCAGCATCCGTTGGCAACTGTTGGCATACAAAAATAAATCATTGCGCAGAGTGGCACACAACGTGTATTGGTCTAATTTTCGACCCTCTGTTCCAAAGGAGTAAGCCAATCTAATCTAATACGCAAAATGGCACATTGACGTTTGTTGGCTCAATTGGAATCCCACCGTTCAAAAGGCGCAAAAAGTTTGATTATCAAAAAACTATAAACAAAATGACGACTTTCGGTAGACTTGCTGAAGCTATCGGTAGTGAAATTCGCATAAAAACGGAAGAAGGAATTTATGTCGGTAAAGTTCACATCGTTAACAAGGTTCTTCAGATATTGACATTATCTAGAGGTAAGTGTTTATTTGAAAACATGCATTGTTTTCAACCCTATGCGGTGTGTTCACTAGGCCTAATTTACTTGTTTTAAATTGTTAATCCAATTTTTACATTTCTAGTGAAATCTTTCGATGAAGATGAGGAAATTTTATTGCCAGGATTATTAGTCTTCCACAAAGATGACATACTCGACTGTAAGTTTGCTAAACGTAATAAACTCTTGAAAAAAATGTTGTGCTACCGAGAAAAAAAGCACATGCTTGGCTAGTTTTTAAGAGCTTTTACTCAGTTTGAAAATAATGTTTTAATTTGGCTAAATGAAATTCCCCTTTGTTGCTAGTTTTAAATATACTTAAGACCATTTGCGTTACGGAAACTACAGGTGTTGCAAAATATGTCAGTCCCTTGGTGCTTTTCCTTGATATTCAGATAATGTTTTTCTTAGTTTTAATCATGTTTCTCATCATGAACTTTAATTTATTTCCTTAGTTGAATTCATCAGCTTCCCAAAGCCAAAAGTTGTGCCTCAGAAACAAGTTGCTGCGGTTTCTCAGCCACAGAAACCTTTTCCACGACCAAACGCTGCTGTGAAAGAACCACGGATACCAGAACCACCACCTGTTGCTAAAGCATTGGTAGCACAAAATGGACATGATGGAAACGAAAATCTGCAACAGCAAAAACTGGATAAACAAGTGCCATCGAGCAGCATTAGGACTAATGACTGTGCCAAAACGAATTCCCCGAAAAGTGTTTCTGCATCGCAAAACAGTCAAAATAGTCACGAATCCTCGCAAAAGCAAGAAACAGAGAAACAACTACCATCAAATAACTTTCTGATACATGATAATGCTTCCAAAAATATTCTTCCAAACGTAGGTTTTAGCACCCAAAATATCCCAGATGATAATCCAAAGCCACACAAACTTGATTCGAAAAAGGTTTCTTCTCCAAATACCATTCAAATGAATGGCTCGACTAAATCTGATGTAGCTAAATCAAGTTTATGCAACGGTGCTTTGGCTAAAGAAAACTATGCATCGTCCTTATGGGATAAAGTCACATACTGTAAGTAAACTAATGGGATAAGCTTAATCTCCCAAATGCTCAAATTTAGACAGCAGTTTTCTGAAATTTATTATTTTTAAGTCATTGACAATTAAGACTGAATTTTATTTCGAATTTTCTATTACATATATGCGTAATGCACAATACAAACTTGTTTTTTTTTAAATTCGGTATTATTTTGTAATTAACTAGCACAATTTTGAATTAATGAATTATTCAAGTGTTTGCAAGTTTTTATCTGTTAGACTGTTAGCTAAAAGCAAACGGTTGAAACTTGATTTAAAAACTTGCCAGTTTTTTTATTTACTAAAACGATTATTGCTTTTAATGAAACTTTAATATTTTTACCTATTTTAATTTTCTGTTGACAAAGTTGGAAAGTTAACTGATTTGTGCATTATTTTTTTTAAAGTTAATGACGCCAGAACTTCGACTGCAGGTCAGAACAACAGGTTTCCGAATCAGTTTGTGGTGTTGGAACAAATCGATGATGATTTCTATGAAGTGGTTAGTGATAATTTAATACTCTTGTTATCTGGAGAACTTCCAATTTTGTAAAGTAGAATTTACCAAAATATGGGCTTTTATTTTAGCCATTAACCATTTTTCCGTATCAGCTGTACCTTTTTCATACAATTTTTACACTGTGAAAACTGAATCAAATTATTGAACATTTGCTCTCTCTCTTTAAATTTGGATGCTGATTATATCTTCTTTTTTGCAACGTTTTTCAAACAAGCACATCATTTCGTATACTTTTTAGACATTCATTGCTTTTTGCTTAACAACTTACTTTTGTTTTTAGATAGATCTGATATTTTCTCAATCTGTAATTGGATGTGGGTTTGATGGAGTTTCCTTGGGACGGCACGGAAAGTTATGTTGGATACAGGTTGGTTCGCAACATTAAACCTCCATTAGCGCTCGTGCTTTACAACTCTCAAAATGTTAACGGATCTTAAAACTCCTGGATTTCCCCCTCTAGATTTCCACTGTCGATCTGGTTTTTGTTTTCGACTTACTTTCCATGAATTGCGAAGAGGCCTTAAATTCAGGTTTAAAAGAAATCTTAATGTCACAAGATATTATGAAAGTAAGAGTTCCTTCATACCGAATATTGTTTTTACGTGTGTATGCGAGGAATACTAATGGATTCAATTTTCTTTTTTCAGGTTATTCATGATTGCCGGCAGGCATCGGACATGTTATTTCATCAGTACAATATTCAGTTGGTGAACGTCTTTGATACCCAGGTAAATATGCGACAGACAGTTTCTTTCTTAATTTTACGTGCTGTAGTCCCTGGATACCGAAACATGCACAAAATTTCAAAAAACATTACATATTTTTAAAAATTCCCATTAGGTTGCCGATGTTATGGTTTCGAGGAATAGTCGTTATGGAAGGATCCCAAAGTACGTCAGAAGCTTGTCCACATGTTTAAAGTTTCATTTGAATTTAACGCAGGAACAAGTGGCTTTTTACGAAATAAGGAAGGCATCCATTGAGGTGAGAGATCGCATATACAAATGAACAGATTTTAGAATGTTACTATACAGTGGAACCTCGCATAACGAGCATAATTGGTTCCGGAGTCTTGCTCGTTATGCGAAACACTCGTTAAGCGAA
>JAUJYV010000314.1:0-53743 GCA_033995625.1 Ophyiulus pilosus
GCAGAGTTCCAGACAGCGCCCAGGACAGTGCGAGAAACAGTGCAGAGCAGTGCAGTGCAGAGTTCCAGACAGCGCCCAGGACAGTGCGAGAATCAGTGCAGAGCAGTGCCAGGAAGGAACGAGCAGCGCCAAGAAGTATTCGCGTAGCACAAAGAAGAACCGAGCAGTGCCAAGAAGGACCGCGCAACGAGTTCGGATATTGTTTCATATTGTTTCAAGTGGGAGGAGCAACGTCCACCCGTATTCTGCCCAATTGTGGAAATAAAGTTACCTTTTCTAAACTTCACCAACGCTCCACTGTCTTACACGAATATATTTCTATGTAATATTTATAAAACAAATAAGTGTTTTTACAAGTCTGCTTCTATATTCGACGAAAAGTACAAGTATACGTGTGCGCGAAAAACAATTATCGTATTAATAAAGCCATATTTACCATTAATCGGATTATGACAATATTTTGGTGGTCTCGTTCATCTTTGCATGTGTAATTAAACACGTGGCTTATAATTAGTTGTTTATAAGCAGCTTTAGTCAAAGTACAGGAATTACTGGATGCAACAAAACGTGATATTCGTTTATTAGATGGTATAAGATATATATAATTTGGTCTTATTTAAAAATTACATTACGCATTGTTAGGAAAACAAACCTTTTGTTACTATAAAAACAATGCAGATATGCCTTAAGCTTAATTTACCACAAAACGAAGCATGTATATCTTATACAAATAAACATGCTAAAACCAGCTACAAGTTAAAATAAACCAAACACAAATTTGTGTTTAATGTAAACTCGATATACTCGCAGTACATAATGCTAATGATAACATACTATATGGATAAATCAACCGTAATACAAGACAGTACTTTAAACAAGCACGTAATAACAAGATTTCACCAAGGTGATATAAAATTTCACGTGCATTATTAAAGCTCTACACCGCACTACCCAGCATGATTTCATCAGAAACGTAAAAACATATTTTCTCATAAAATGAAAATCCTAAATTTATGTTGCTAGTTATACAGAACAAATCTTTAAGAAAATCACTCTATAAATCATAATATACACGTACCCCTTTCTCGTCTGCAGACCGTACTAAACCGAGGGGAACAACGCCATTTCATTCATAATGCTAACCATCCGTCTTTAGGGTTGCCAACAGTTACAGTATATAGTCATATATTCCAAGTCTAATCCTTAATTTACTTTACATAAATTCATTAAAGCTAACCGTGTACACATCTGGGCGCAAATTCGCAGGAAATTTGCCCAATCCAGGGTGTTAACGATTAAGCTCCCCTGTCAGGTGGCGGCGGTCTACAACCGTTAATGGATAAAGTGACACTTCCACGTATACGTACTTGTAAAATAGCCTATTTATATACGTATGCTGCAAATAACAACTTAACACACAAAATAACGTATAAAATGTCATAGTATGAGTTACTCTTTGATGGCCAACAGCTAGGCATATTTTAGTTGACTTTATCAGAATTCAAGCGAACCGTACATTATGTGACTAGATGAAATCAGACTGCATGGAAAGTAAAAGTTTCCCATATTTTAATTGCAGACTGCATGGTGAAATGAGAAATTACAACAGTAGGTAATTCTAATAAATAATCCCTACTTCAATTAGCATAATGCATTGGTTTAATCGAATATGCATGTTATGAGGCTTGACAATTCCCCCTGCTTAAGCTTATTCTATAGTCTCCCCAACAATGTCCGTTCCTATAACCAATCTTGTCATATAAAAGTGTCCAGAACCCTCTTGCCTCCGTTGTGTAGATGAGAATATAGATGAGCATAAGCTGCTAACAATCTTCCTGTATATGGGAGTGTAGGAGCGAGCCGACGCCATCTTGGATTTCTCATTAATTAAGCATGCTACTTTAGGCAATTTTTGCGACAAAAACACACAGAGGATGTGTAATAAATCATTCCTGTCCGCCAGATTTCTTGTTAATGTGACACAGAACAGGGTCCTAACATTTTGGAAGGGTAAATGAAGAAGGGGGATGCCGCAAGATATGAGTAAAATCTAGCTTTTTTTCCCCCTTTCTTAACACAAGCTTGAACACGCAATTTTAATCAACTGTTGCTCGCTCTTTTCCCTCACACGACGAGATAAAAATTTATTATCGCAGCACCCAGAACCAGCATCATAATGAAAAAGTCGACTATCTTCATTTAAAACTTCATTTTTCGGTGAGCTTTAATGGAGCGTGGATGAGTTTCGGCGAAAAAAAAGCTCATTCAAGTATTAAAGCTTAATTTGTTTTCTGATAAGAATATCAAAACGACGATAGGGGCCTCGGAGCGCTGAAAGTGACTTAGCAGCTTCATCACATTTCTTTTTTTCGTTTTTTTGCGGCTTATTTTCTGCCCTTATTTCGCCGTCATTGTTTACTTATTGGAAGATGAGACCCTCATCTCTGATCACAATGGAGTCAACATTTTGTCTCAAATGAAGTTTTCTTAGCGTAAAACTCTATGAAAACTACATAAACTAGCACAAATTGGCAAAAGAATTTCCAGGACACCGATATACAAAGTAAATTGGAAATTGGTAAATTCACAGATGCCATTTTTTTGTCATCCAAATCATTTAGCATTATGCCAGAAAAAAAAGTCTCCTCTAGATTCCTGTGATACACTTAAAAGCTCTTATGCCTTTAAATAATACACGTCTAAATGAATTGCAAATTCAGAAATTTCTACATTGGCCATTTGTCTTACATCTCCACAGCGGCCATTTTCTTGGACGATGTCACCTAACTTGACCCTTACTAAACTTGGGAATACAACGTGAAGGTCCAGGTCCAAAAAGCCTTAAATATAAATTTCATTTTCCTTCCTGCATCACACCTAGTTTTTGCAACAGCCAAGGATGGCGAAGACGTTTCAAAGGGAGAGAGAGGTCCATTAATAATGTATGTGGCCGACAATGAGATTATCCTTAAATTAGATTTTGGCCACTCTAGAGATCTGAAGGAATCTAGCACTTGAGGGCCACGCAAAACTCTAGTAAAAAAATACGAGGAAATAGCAGAGTACCGACATTGGCCATCCAGGCTCTAGGGCATTTCGGTGAAAAGTGCCCCCAAGCCTTCAACACGGGTTTTCCTAAAGCACATAAACAAGATGCCTGAAGAGAATTCTTTGTCAGAAATTGAATTTCGCTTTTTTTGTGTGTGTGTATTTTTAGAAATGCGTGAATTCGTAGGTACTGGAAAAGACCTTACATTTCTCCTCCACTTTCAATTATTTCTATCTAAAGGTGCACAAAAGGCATTTTCGTGCACTGATTTTCAGGTTTATTTAAAGAAGATGGAAATGTTTGCCCAAAGTCCATTGTACGAAATTTACATAGACTATATACATGAGAATTTCACAGAATCAAGTAGAAATACAAAATATAAACTCATCCAACTAGTACTTTGAAGGGAGTCAGGCAAGAATGCAGAATAGTTATGCCATTAATCATTTGTCATAAAACATACAGAAATTTAATCTATGTGTAGATTTAATTAACATGTTATGTCTTTCAATACCTTTATAAGTACCAAGAAAAGAATTTTAGAAATGATTTTCAAAATTGCTTTTCGATAAGTCCTTATTTAAGTTCAATTTGAACTGCATGTACATCTAAAGCCCATTTATTTATTTTTTCAACACCTTTACTAAAAACTAGTATACATTCATAGTCGCGGATGTCTAAAAGACAGGCATCAACCCTTCTCGCAGTAAAAAACAACTGACATCTTTCTCAAAATTTGACGCGAGCATGTTGTATTCCTTGTCATGAGGTTGGCAGTATACAGGTTGTCGCAATTTCGCATCTATTTTTTTTACTGGCAATCCGCTAGTGTCCCCTCGCCGAGCATTAAATCTCCGTAAATGCATTTCGGCAGTCTCCCCCGAGTGTTGCCATGACTACGGCAAATTTCGCCTAACATCTCGTTGTCAAATGGTCAGGACAGATTTGGGCAAAAGCGTGGGAAAACGTGGCCGAAGTGACAGTTTGCAGTGGGTCTACTCCTTTTTCCTTTCACGTTTTATTATCCCTTAACCAATATCTTCAGAACCATAAACCCCCATCATATAACGCTGAAAGAGCCCCAGCGTTCAATCCCGAGAAGCAGCTTTGGTGGAAAAAAAAAGACCTTAAATCTGGGTAAATTCGGGGAGCTGGGCTACCCGCACAATGATTCGCAATACCCGAAGCAACACAATTGAAGGATTCAATTTTGATTTCCCTTTGTATATACCCGCCTATAAAAGCTTTCGTTTTATGCCCAGATCTGCCATTGCTAGCGTAAATGGCAACTTTCAATCATTTTGATTAAGATTACTATTAGCTTCTTTTCAGGCTGGGGCCGTCGTGCAACCTGCAGGTAAGCTCATCTTCTCGATTTGAATTTCAAAGGAAGGACTTATTTCTCTCAGGATTTCCTTCGCCATTCGGAAACTAGGCCTACGCTTCTTAATCTCATATTTAATATGGGACGATGAATATTTAATAGCGTGTACCAATTTGGCACGTTTCGTGTAAAGTGGCCCGCGGGCAAATTAACTCTTCCCAGCATGCCTAGTCCTGTTCACTGAGTCAAAGTTTAATTTAAACTAATGAAAAAAGAAAAAGAAAAAAAAAACATTATCGGCGCAAATTCCCATTAAATTTCGATCATTATAAGAAGATGAAATTTGTTACAACTTGGAAGGGACAAACTTAAAATTTTGTCTTGATTTTTTCTTTCCATTTATCAGGGTGAGAACACTACTATCAGAATAGCAATTAAACAACAATTACAATAGTTTCCCAAGCCAGGATTACTGTATTTAAGCAAAACTCGGATAATTGCATAAACCGGTTAATTGCACATTTTCGGCTTGCCGGATCGCTGTGCAATTGAGCGGGTTCGACTGTACAATAAATGGAAAGTGCTTGTGGACATATAGCAGAACGTGGAAGTTTATGGAGATATATGGACATACGTATGTGGTCATTTTCTGATATGTCCATTATACGTTCCATTAAACAATTTTCCCATCCGAGTTTAAATTACAATAAAAGCATTTAAGATTCTATAACGCTTTATTTTCGTAGGTTTTCCTAATGATTTTTCAACATCTGCCATCATTTGACATTTCAAAATCATCGTACCTTTGCTCGGTCATTTTCGGTCATTTCAAGTCAACTGAGATGAAAACACGACACCCCATTAATCTGATCGTTTAAAACGAATGGACTGAAACACTCAGTTTACAGGTGACTGCCCGAGAAGACAGCAAATGTGAGGAATAGCATCGACTTAAAAAGAATGTATAAAATATGGAATAAATTTCGCATTGACATTTTCCCTCGTGTACGATAGGGAAGAAAATAAGTTTTTTTTTTCTGCATGAACATTTTTGTGGGAAAATGCAATGATTCACGACAGTCGATTTGAATTACAATGTATTTCGGCAAAAAAAAAATGTGCTAGGGGAAATAGTGCCACTCGCGCTTCCATATATTGTGCTGCAATATCATCCCCTGCTGCCACACTAATAACTTGAAACAATTTTTCAGGGCATTTTTTTCTCTTTTCCGTTTAGTTTCCCCTACTGCTGCCAATCCGTTTATTTCATGTGCCGTAACCACCTGCTACGGATTGTATGAATACCGGTAGCACGTAATACGCCAGGCAAACACAATACAACACAGATCGTGCACGTATGCTCACTATATTGCAGTACATGTAATAGTAGTAGCAGGGGAGAAAAGAGAAAGAGAAAAAAAACCGATTTCAAGATGTGGTATTTGATTTGTGTCATTTCTGGAGGAAATGGACTGGATGGAACACAGACGGACTAGATGTTTCGTTTGTTTATTCTTGCAGAAAAAAATGGCAGAAATATGGGTTTATCGATTCCGTATATTACACATCTATAAATTTAGATCGATTTTTTTTGCCAGAATCGGCACCCTAATATGTAACAAGTTATTGGAAACCTCGTTGCACAAGATGGTTTATGACATTTGCTTCATAACACAAAGTGGTAACCCAGTCTAAATCGTTCTCATTGAAATTTTTCCTATAAAATAGTTCAGGGAAATATCAGACATTATTCTACATTATTTATAGTTCCTTAGACATATTTTCTAGTTTTATTACTCGAAAGCTTTCTTGTAATCATAAGCAGCAAATTTGAAGTCCAGATTAAAATCAGTGTAAATTAAGGAAAAATATGCCTGCTTAAAACATACATTATTTGGGTTCTAAGCACGAAGACATGTATATTGAATCGTTTTAAGTCATTTTTAACACTTGTAAACTCTGGCTCTTGACTGTAATTGTACTCTAACAAAGACCTCCTTTAAGGAGATTCTAAAGTAACATTATGGATACTAAAATCATCACCACTTCTATCATTGCAACAATACAGTCATTTTTCTGAGAATTTGCATTTGCAATTACATTGATCAGAATAGTAATACTTTTTTTAGCATGCCATATTCCCTCGATAAAGCAAGATTATTAGCCTACCCTATTATTTTTCAACATTTTTCAGCTTATGGCACACTAAACTAGGCCAAAATTGTCGCGGCACACCGACTGGAAACACTGTACGGAATACAATGAACCAAACTGATAGCCTAATCACAATTTATAATGCGCTACACCAGAAAATCGTGCAATCCTGGGAGAAATTACTAAGTTAAATGTTGCACCTGTTTTAATGCAAAAACACTGTTTAAATCTTCTCGGAAACACTAATGTGCCGTGACACACCGGTTGAAAACACATGGTAAATTTCAAGATGGATGCATCCAGATATTGACATGATGCTTTAAGAGTAAAATGGCAGTTTGGAGTAGCCTTTACAATTTTTCAATATACATATGTCATTTCCTCATTAAAAGTATATATGGAATATATAAAAACTGCAAACTGCATCAACGTTTCAAAAACTAGCAAATAACATATTGAATAAGTTTTTATAGGAAAGCAACCGAACCACTCAACCACTCCTCAATGGTTTACGGAGCATTAATCAAGAGCGGAGCATTGTGGAAGATGGAACCACTTTTCTCTTCGTTATTTGGGCTGTCAGAATGCAATACAACAGCGTCGAGCGTAAGAAATGTATCAATAACGATGGTAAATGGTAGATTGGAGCGTTTACCTTCGTGCTATTCACAAGGGCCGTTCATGGAGCTCGGAAATTTTCTCATAATGTAATATACTAAATATAAGACAGAGAGATGGAATAAGAAATGTCTCTTAGATGAGATAATTAAATTGGTAAAAGATACGACTGGACACGAATTGAACACTCGCCGAGTAATTTGATCAGTGCTCTCAATTATTAACCACGAGAGATGGAGAGAGAAAGATGTTTATTTTTGCTTTTTCGCTTTATATGGGAAGGTGGACGAGGGGCTGCGAAAAGCACCGCTTAAAAAATTCATGCCACTGTCACAAACGAGAAAAGAAGAAGAAGAAAAACGTAGGAGACAGGCAACATCAAAAATGAATGGTCACATTTCACGAATCTTTCTTCTAGCATCTGTTGTTATTACGTGCCATTTTTGGCAGGAAGCAATCGGTTATAATATCTTGTAGCATTATTATTAAGGGCGAAATGCCATCATGCTCCCGTAGAAATGAAAGAGCGACGAATTCGTGTAGTTTGCCATCGATTTTTTTTCACTGCACAATATAAAGTACTGCACATGTTGGGGCTCCTCCATTAAGATCAACTAAGCAAGTCGGTCACACGCCATCTAACGACTATTTCAAGGAACTAAAATGTACTTGACGTAAATGTAACCTGAGTTTGGACCCTAACGATTGGGTGAACGTGACTTGCGCCCATAACAATTGAAATGTAGGGTACAGAAATTGAGTTGAATTGTCATACCCTTTCAATGCGCTGAACTTCTGTTGCTTTGACCTTACCCTCATTAGAGAGTATTCGCCAGCCAACGTCTTTATACTTACCTTAAATGTAAATGGTGGGAATTTATTTGAACTACCCAATGAACTAATTGAACGACATGAGTGCGAGTGCATTGTTCTTCCCTTGCCACCATTAAAGTTAAGGTAAGTATAAAGACGTTGGCATGCTCAAACTGTCTATTAGAGAGTTTGAGCCAACGTCTTTATACTGACCTTAACTGTAATGGCTGGAATGGAGGAGCGTCATGAGTGCGCATGCGTGGTTCTTCCCTTTCCGCCATTACACTTAAGGTTAGTTGGCTGGCACACACAGTCTATTACCAATTAATTTAAATAAAAGTGACGTTAAAAAATACTTATGATAATGAAACGTGTAATTAAGTACTGCATATTAGTTCTAAAGTTTCATAATAAGTTTAGGTTCCTTTCATTGTTCCCGATAATTAATATTGGTAATAATAGTCAATTACACTAATTTGGTTTTCAGAGAAAGCCGCATTAGAGCTATTTTACAAATTATGACACATGATACATTAATAACAAGATAATTAATCGCTGGAAACATATAAACATGTTGTTTCTTGTTAAAACTGCGAGGTAAGCAAAAATTTATAAATTTCAACAAAGGCTAGCAGTTAAAATATGCTGAACAAAAATTGCAACTCACATAAAGGGTAATTGCACATAAGCCTACTAAGATAATGATAATAAAACCTTCGGAGGACCCGCATGCCGAAACAAGATGGCAACACTGATAACATTAAGTGAGAATTGCAATTTAACCAAAGAAACGCAGATGAATATGCTGAATAAAGATGATAGCCCATTGGATAACGCATTCCTTAATACTCCCATTGAGATCTGTTTTAAGCTTTCGCTTAACCTGCTGGATTTTTCGATGAATTCAAAAACCGCTGTTATTTGTTTTGCTCGTCGCGTTGGTAATATTCACGCATCTGAGCCATCGAATAAAATGAAGAAAATTTCTACTGCTGCTACTTGAAAGAAATTGAATTTTCTTCTTCTTCTCTAGCCGTCTCTAAAACTACTTGACAAGTTTAATCTGCTTTTCCTATTGTTTAATCCTGTAAATCCGCGCTTGCTCGAGTGATTTTGAATCAACTCGCTCAAGCATATGTCTCAAGCTTTATGTAAGCTTGAGATACATGCTCAACCGAATGACACGAATCTCCAAATTTACCATGACACGACAAATACAAAAAATCGACGGAAATTCAGTGATGGAAGCAGTATTATTTCACTTACTGCTCAGTTATCATAGTTCACGATATATTACATTAAACATCATTAGCAAATTTAAGCTTTACAAAGTCACATAATTTAGTTTTTTTAAATGTCTGATTTAGGGAAAAATAGGGTTAAAAATGTTTCAAAAATATCTTGTACAGTATGTATTAACGTTAATATTTAACATTGTATACTTTACAACTCCATAAGAATTTACATCAGCATATAATATGCTAAATCGTGAATACGTATTCTAAAATATCATATGTTCCTCATGCTTTCTATCCAATCGATAACGGGTCCAATCCACCTGGTTTGGACATGAAAAAAAAAATCAAACGTAATTGCCTAATTGTTTTATCTTAAAATTTTGATGAACTAGTCTGCCAACATACAACTGTTTTCACTTATTTTGGAGAAAAAAATCCTATTCGTGCACTGCATTTCAAAGACCCCTCGCCTCATAAGACCCCCCTAGAATGGTCCCTTCCAAACGCATAAAACTGAAAAAAAGGCAGAGATGAAAAGTGGCCATTGTGGGAATTTCCTCCGCACAAGGTAGGACTAGGTTTGATTTCGGCACTTGTTTGCAGGAGGAAGAAAACATAAATCCTCATAAACCATAGATGGGACATAAATTGCACTGCAGTCAGCCTCCATTGTAGCCCAAATAGTACAATAAAGCAGCCACACCAATGAATTAGCAATGTTTCTATAGTCATAAAGTCGCCTGACTGAATGATGTTATGGGAGAGCAACAGCGCTCGTACTAGCAACCCTGGTCCCAGCCCCCAAACCATAAAACTATGCAATAATGCCTGTCATCACAACTGACAACAAGCCACCCACCAATAATCTATTAAATCCAGACGAGAGGGCCTTAAACGAATATATCGATTTTTGTTATCCCCCCGTTTTCTGGCACCCTTCATTTTGCCATTGCTTTTTCTTGCATTTGCATCGCCATTACATCGCTATCAAATTGCGTTCATATCCTTCCTCCCCATCCCCTTCAACCTCCTTCCCGCCATACATTTTATATCCCCACATTTTATATCCTCATCAACATTGCACAATAATCGAAAAACACACGTCATTATTTTAAGTATTATAGACTCATTAAGTATTTCTTAAGAGGCAAATACGCACGACCACCTTTCAAGAAACATGACGAGTCTGAAATTACTAATTAATGAGATCTAATTGCCGCACTTTTAGTCTCAGCTGATTTTTTTGGGGGGGGACCCAAGGAACTATGAACGCCATTAAGAACCCAAATTTTTGATTCATCGCAAAGCCTCGCATTCATGGGATATTGAATTTCGTATTAAGATTATTAATTCGATGCTGGCAACCTAAATAACCCTACGCATAATGGGGGTCTGTTTAGATCTTAAGTTTCCCTTAATTAAGCTGCAAATCAGGATTTGCATGCAATTAGCGTATGCGGGATGGCGTTCAACAAGTATTACAGCATATGAAAAGATGCAACAAAACACGAGGATTAATTTGAAAAAATCCAACCAACTGTATTACTAAAAAGGCAGGACCATAAAAGTACGCCATTTAAAGATCTTAAGATGACTACAATACGGCGTCTTAAATTCGTATTTCAACAACATTATTTAAAAAATGTATATTCATGTGTTTCTCAGAATTGATAGATATATATTTGCAAACTTCAAGATATTGATTAAATTGTCCATTTTAGAATGTTTTTATCATGTTGTGTAGCGTTCTCAGGACTCGAATAATTCAGAGAAATCAGAAGTGGAAAAATCATTCGACAGGTGCTCGTATTTTATTAAAGTTTAACATTTTTTTATCCATTTAATGCATCCCCAAACTGAGCAGCCCGAACATATATTGCATTAAGGGCTTGTACGGGCTCCAGATAAACCATATAACTCAATATAAATGCCTAAATACGCTCATCTAACAAAACTATTATGCTTTTTATCGCCATACAGAATCTTTCCAATTATTTATTTATTTATGGTTTAATCCATAAAAGTTTAATTAAAAAAATAGAGTCCTCTTTCTAAATATTCTCCTATATAATAATATCTCCAATGAAAGGAATATAGAAATTGTATGACGATATATGGCTTAATAGGAGCGAGCATTCTTCCTCTCGGATGGTCCAGTGTTTGCATAAATATGAAGCATAATAGTCGTTATTTCAGTATATATAGCCTCTTTCGAGTGAACTGACGGTTAATCGATGAAAGGACAAAAGTAAATCTGCATATGTTTTAAGCCATTAATCGCGTTTTAGATCAACCTGAATTCAACCCTTAAGTTATAGTGAGGGAAGGCTAAAGCTCTGAAGAGAGTAAAGAGACTAACTCCCACTTATCAGAGGAGTCAAAAGGCTATCTATTCAACGAGGAATTAGCACGATAAATGTCTTCATTAAAAACTGAAATAATGCCCCGAGCCAGCATTATATAGGGCAATTCAAAAAGATAGCTGCTTTATTATACAGTATAAGTGATACGATGGTGTTTCGCAGACTACCCACCAGGGGAAACAGTAGGGCCAGATAGCTTCACGGTGGTTAAATTGTCAAGAACATAGGAAAATGTTCTCGTCTTTTTTGAATTACCCTGCACATTAACCCAGGCTAGAGTCAAGCACAGTACACACTATAGGGTCAATTTCAAGCTCCTTTATCGCACATCCGCCACACGTAAGTCTGATGTCAACAAGAGGTCATCCACAATTTCCTAGACTCTTACAAGGGGTCAATACTCGACTTTGACATTCGACTTATCATTGGCATATCTAGTGACCTCTGATTTCTAGCTAAAATACCAATTTGCGAAAATTGAATACCGACAAATATAGTGTGTGTGTGTGTGTGTGTATATATATATATATATATATATGTACTGCATGTCCTTCATGTACTGCAATAAACAGTTTTAGCATGCCAACGTCTTTATAATTAAATACCTTAACTTTAATATCGGGAAGGGAATAACCACGCATGCGCACCCTTTACGTTCAGTTAAATCATTGGGTAGTTCAATACGTGGCACCTCCCTTCCCGCCATTAAAGTTAAGGTAAATATAAAGACGTTGGCATGCTAAAACTGTCTATTATGTTCATCTCAAAAGCTAGTAGCAGAACCACCACAAAGCGAATCTGGACACGTGATATAATCACGCCTTCGCGCATAAAAAAAAATCTACGCAACAATTCCATGGGCTAGCTGTTGATAAACGGATTAGGCTTAAATGTTATTTCCTTAGTTTCGCCCGACTTGGTTCGCAACCTATCACTCGGCCCCCACGTGGACGCTGTTGACCTTAGATATAAGGCTAGCATCACACACCAATTCCTTCTAATTGACAATCGCCTCACACTCCTACAAATGATCTTCTTCTGGACGAAGGAGGAGGGGATGGATGGAGGGATAAAGTCCGCCATTGCACCTCACCTAGCGACGGTCATCTTTGTTGAATGTACTTCGATGCAGAAAATACAGGAAGGATGAGCAGTTCCGGCCTCCAGCTGAGTCAAATAGGATTTTATTCTCCCCACTATCTATCTGATGCATGGCTGGTAACTGGCGCCATTTTAGTCTTATTGCCCGGTGGCAGTCGTAGTTGGCATGCGGGTACGTTTACGCGGGAGGCTCGTTTCCGATTGACCACCGGATTAAATATAAACAGGAAGAAGGTAAGGTTTTATTAGCTTTCAAATGACAAGCGAAAACCATGGCCGTCAGCACGAATTTAATTATCGGAGCGACCATCTTTTCCCTCATTAACCGTGGGGCTTTTTCTGAGCAACTAGCTTACATCAGCTATCCACGGTATCCCAAAACTGCTGTTTTGTTGTATATAGTGGTACAATTACTGAAATAATTTGGTAACATTTAATTGCATCACTGCATATCATGATGCTCATTGAATCGGTAACAATAAAAAACATATGTTTCGGTATGTACACTGCAGGAATCCAGCTTAACTACCCCCTTCCCCCCAATGCACTCCTCACATTTGATGTTTTGGGTAAGAAAAAAATTGTTTTCTCCTTTCAAATGCGGTCATATAAGAAAAGCTGTATAATCAAGGAGAATAGCGTCTTATGCCAAGACGGCCTATGTCTAGGAAGTGAAGTATCTGACAGCGGTTAAGAAATCCCCAATTAGAGATCCTATAGAAGTATGCGAGGCGTGTCCATATTATACGGATTGACAAGAATAGGTTTTCTGGGCAATAATTAGCGCAATAGGAGTTGGCCCCTTTCTCTAAATACTCCAATAGCTCGGCTAATTAGAAAACAGCCGTCAGATTAGCTCGTCGCTGCACTAACTTAATAAATCAGCAGCAAAAAGGTTACACCGCAACAATGGCTTAATAGTTTAATCATCCATTTATTTAGCGATTTGCCTTTTCCCCTATTAAATTTCTAGACTCCGAGCCTCGACAGCCATTCATCGCCTGATGAATGCGCACTGTAGCATAGTAACATTCGTTTCTGGCTCGAAACAGTATTCATATATGGACAGCTCAAGAGCTATGTGTTAAAGAAGAATCATAAGTGAAATTGCATTGTATAGCAATATGTGAACGCCATTGCATTGCCTGCAATAAATGCATCGGCGTTACCAGAGATTGCCTACCAACTAAATGGTAATATGTATTTATAATTTACACTATGCAATGCTGATTACTTTTAAGAGCAATATTTGACTTGACTTTTACAGGAACTAAGGTAATGAAATGTAATCTGATTAGGGTTAGCAGTGATTGCCTATCAACATTTAACAGGATGCACCACCTTTCATTACCATAGACGCCCAATTCCAAAAATGACTGATGGCTTTCCTGCAATACACCAATGCTAGCAGTGATTGCCTACTAACTTCTAGTAACATGCAGTTTTCCAATACACGACTTGAATTCAATGCAGATTACTCGTAAGTGCGAAGTATATATTTATCGATATATCGATAAATTCGATACTCTTTGAATTGGAATTTTAAGAGGAAGAAAAGATATGGTAAAAATAATTTATATTTTACATACCTTATCAACGAACTATTTTTACATTACTAACATCGGATTTGCATATAATTATTATGCTAGTAATCCAGGCCTAATACGAAAGAAATCAAAACCTAGCTCCTCATTAATCCTTTTCGTACAAAAATGAAAATTTGTTTTTATATAATTTCCCTGCTCATCCAAATGTATAATATTTTTTTTACTCGAACAAGACGTACTCGAGTGACTTCGCGTTTTAATTTGGATGCAATGAGCAGTAGAACCGCAGTAAAAGTCGAGATCTTACGAGGCAAGACAAAACTGCGATGATGTGAATCCTCGCAGTGGGTAATTTGGCAATTTCCATCTCATTATTCATTTGCTCCTCAATTTCAGCACAACGGGTTAAGGTATTTTCGCCCTATACTCTATATATAACGCATTTTACTTAGCAACGAATGGACTATCGATAATGCGCCATGGCAGCTTCTTTTCCTGAAGAGGATCTTCCGATAGTGGTTTATACGCCTAGATAAGGACATGGTAATAGGGTAATCGTAAATTGTAATTACAATGAGTATATAGGAGGGGAAACGAAAAAAAAAATGCAAAAAACAATGGTTGTAACGCAGGAGCCAATTACGTGTCTGATATTAAGGACACTCTGTGAATAAAAGAATAGACTTTTTTGTATTTCTCTCAACCCCCCCACCCCAAATCTCATCAAGAGTGTGCACTATTGTACTCTAGGCTGTCATCCTAATTAATTGTATTACCATCACATTAGGCTACAAGATGCAATCGCATTACATCCTAGACTTTTCGTTACTTTTTAATTCGTCGAAGAGTAGTAAAAAAATTCGCTATAAATGGGATGTTCTGAGATAGATGAATGTATCTTAAAACGATAAACGACAAACTATTTTTGATACATTATTCAGTCTTTGTTGGATGACCCCACGCTACAACACGTTTCTTGCATGTATACCTATAGAGTATCGTCTTTTCAATTCAATTCAATTGATCGCCCAACATTTCCTTTAAGGATGTCATACAGTCAAACCCGCTTAATTGCACAGCGACCCGGTAAGCCGAAAATGTGCAATTTACCGGTTTATGCAATTATCCGGTCAAAATTTCATACAAAAGTTGCGCATGGGGCTTACAAAATATGTGCATTTGTCCAGTTTGTGCAATTCGACTGTATATGGTAAGGGGGTCTTTTACTTGTATAATGGGATAAACGTTAAAATAATGGGGAAAATGGATTTTGGTTTTAAACTAAAGACGGACAAAACCTGTCAGATTAAGCAAAAGGTCTTGAATTTAAAGCCCATCAATGTTAAAAGGCATTATAAAGAAATTACATTTAAAAACATGTATCCTTTCCAAAAAAAATTTGGTAAAACTCGGTCCCAAGTGAGATACAATGACATCATATAACGTCGATTGAAAAATGGCGAAGCGATGTACATGTACTATGGTTTCGTGCATATTTCCATACAGCTTTAGTGCAAAGAGAGAGAGAGAGCGATCAAGGCAGCTTCCTCTAGACATAATACATTGAGAACAACTCTTTCACCATTAATTTTCGAATCCCACACACGCATTTTTACATCGTGTCAGACACGACAAATATGAGTACCGTGTAACATAGGCATAGGACAGGCTGAGTAACGTCTTAGAATTAATCCCCGTTGTTACAGGCATGACTGCGCGAACAAATTTTGTCTTGAAGGAGGGATATAAAGTATGATTTTGGCATCAAAGAGCGCAGTTGGCCATTAAATCGAAGTCATAAAACAACGGATTTCTCCACTGCACCAATTAAGTACTGCTGCCAGGCGTCATCTCTTGTTCATGGAGCGCCGTAAGGTTTTCGTCTGACGTTCTGACACACTTGTCTGCAGATGGCGCTATAAAACATCCAAAATCGCTTTTTCATCTTTTACATACCGGTCAAAACGGTTTTGTAAAACCAATATTGGAAATATTTGAGAACAAATTACCAACATCGTTTTTCGTGTTTACACGCCATGGTAAATTCAATTACGTTTAAAATTACGTAAAAAAAATACTACCAAGTGTCATTGTCAACGCAAATAAAAAATATCCTTTACCTAAAGGTTACTCGGCATTCCCAATTTAAAAAACTTATTTGTTTTGATGTGTTTCATATTCCAAAATAAGAGAATGAACTCATGACATTGTTGAGAGTAGTGAGAGACAGCGTGTTATTATTTGAGGGTGCCCATCAGTTTTTGGGGTCTCTTCACAAAGTGGTTTGGACGAACGCCAAATCCAGTTTCGTATCTTTAATCTCTCCCATGATTCTCATGCGGAAAACTATGTCTACTCCGATTTTTCCAAGAATCTCTCCATTCCTGGAACCCAGCAGATAACTTATAGACCTAAACCCTCAACGTGAACTATTATTACTCCGAGTGCTTATGCCACGCATTGTCAAAAGAAAGAATTGAATAAAGATGTCAAACTGTACGAATAAGTCTAATCCACGTAAGTTCAACATTTCTATAGAAGAAGAAAAAAAGTCGTTTAGCGGACATAAAGTGCATTATGCAATTTCAAATTTATAAATGTTTAATAAAATTACAGATGATTAAAATGTCAAAACCAAAGTAAAGAAAAACAGCGTGACAAGTTTTCATCGATCTTTGCCTACGCTGTATGTTTTTCTAAGACCAGGCTCTGCATTTTTGTGTGTATTATAAATCAAAATAGTGTAATTATTCGAATATGAATTTTATGTTATGAAAATATAATCTTACTAACTCACACTTGTTTAATAAATGATGTACAAAAGAAAATATGTACTATAAAATTACAACACCATAAAGCCCTTTGATGTTTATACTACTAACTTGTACAGGATTAATTGGATACACGTCCAAGATGCAGTTTGAAAATTTCAGATGTGTTCATTTACAGAAATACCATCCTAGTTTATCTATTTTTCCGCTCGAGTATAATCATAAGTTGCTGGCAGGTTTGAAAATAATCTCTAGTTAATATCATAAATTTGTTCTTACGTAAATGCAGGCCATTAATGCACAAAGAGGGTATGGGAATTCTCCACTTAGCTAATTGTTCTTTATAAGTCACGCCAATGATCCCGGATAAAAATAATTTAAACGCTCAGAGGGCTATAATTATCAAATCGTTTAATGTCATGACACGCAGCCGGAATGATATATAAAAGTGATAAATGAAGCGAGGAAGAGATAGGGAAAAGAGTGCGGGCCACAAAAGCAAGTTTTCGAGTGCAAATATTTTATCGTCTTGCCAACTTAGTTGAGTTGCGCGAAAAATCAATAGGGTCTGTATACCGTCTTCCTATTCATTTCCACGTCCAACAGCTTTCCTCCAAATTGAATAAATTTAAATCACATTATAGTGCTACCGAAAATAAAAATTGGGCACTGAACCGAGATAACAACCCCCTTCTCAGCATGGAAGTAAAAAAAAACTAAACTCTATTCATCGTGTATTTTTATTTATGATGTAATATATTTTATCTTAAAAAAAAGTTTTCTGACTTTTCGTATATTAAGATCGACGAAACCCAAATACATTCAATGATGAACATTTCGAAAAATGCATGCACCCAAATTAAGAAATGAACATGTTTACCCCAGGCATATCGTTAAAAATGTCAATTTATACCGAAAGGCTAAAAAAATCCTCTGAAGAGGAAAAATGTTTTGAATGTTTACTTAAAATAATAAATAAACAGAACAATTTATTTTTCTTAGCAACCGTAAAGAACTAAATTTAGAGAAATATTTTCCCAAACGGTTTTGCCTCGAAGGCAATCGATTTATGACCATCTTACGTATTTTCTTTGCACAGTAAATATAAATCAAGACCACGCCAACAACGCAAATATTCCGTGTAAACATCGTTGGAAATATAATTAATAATACCATATTTGAAGCAATTTTTTTCTGCCTTTTTCCAAATTCCGTGTTACAGACATTTAACACGGAACTCGTGTACTCTCGTTACACGAGATTGGAATTGAAATAATTAATAATACATAATCTAAATATGCAAACATCAATTGCATTGGTGGACGTCCTTATTAGCATTTCACAGCTTTAGATCACAAAACTGAATATTTACGCAATTTCCTTAATATTTACTACTGGTTAAACTACTGGTTTTAAACTGGTTAAATGGATAAAATTGTATTTATTACTAGGTACTTATATAAATACCACAAATATGCGTGAAATTCATAAAACTAACATTATTTCCGCATCATATTTCACGTATTATTTCTGTTAGTAAAGCTATATATACATTTTTCTTTTAAATAAAATAAGCGTGGTATTTCATAGCTAGATAAAATTATTCTTCACGAATACTTAAAATTTACATCAGCAGTTGCTTACAACTTTCAGACTGAACATATGTTATGCTAATTGACCAACGACCAAAATTGACATTCCCAAAAATTACTCACATGTCCATGAAGAGATAGGCCATTGAGTCAAAAGGTACGGGTGATGATGCGGACACGCTGTGCCGGAAGACGGTGGTCAGCCAAGGATTCATAACCCACAGATGGACAAAACATGTTGACATAGCTTGTTGAACAAAGGCATCGTTTTACGGAAATCTCTATTGTCCATCGTGGCGATGAAAAGTCAACGTGACAGGTAATCTCTCCAGCTAGTAGAAGAGGAGCGACAAAAGCAAAAACCGGAAGTCGTCAAAGAGGATCGACACAGCCCAATGCGATCATCGTGACTCCGATTTCTGTCCGTTGCAACAAAAGTGATGTCAAAGATTGTTCGCAGTTTCCGTCCACGAAGAATCCTCTCCCCCACTGTCACATGTCGTCTGGGCTAGTTCACGTGGTCTTGCGCTGCTCTTACTGGACATCACCAATGCCAGAACCAAGGCTAGTCGGTTAAGAAAACTTGCAGATTCTTCAAGATTTTTATTTTTATGAAGAGATGGTGTCCACGTTTATCTTTTTTTCCCAAATGTCACGCATTACTGGAAGGTGGCTATTTTTCCGGGATTCTTGGCACTAGTTACATTAGTAGGATGTTTTGCAAGATCTTGGATTCTCTAAATGTCGACAGTGTCGAACAGTCAGGCAGAAAATGACACCTGAATGTTGCAGAATCACCATGATGATCAGCAATCTTTGCCAACTTCAATATTTTCTTCTTCATATTAAGGCCCTAAGAGAGCAGGACCTGAAGATTAACATTTTTCATATGCTGAAAGGAACCCGGTCTTGATGTCTCACTATTTCGAATTTAGCAAGATTTCTTCCATGCCGAAATTACTACATTTTTTCTTCCCGCTCATCTTTACCGATCGATCAGACCTTAGATATGCAACCTGAAGAATGGCCACGTTTCAGATAAGACTTCCTCTTGGTCTGGAGTTCGCCGCTCCCTCTACCTTGTCTCTTCTAACAAGTCCATCATCCCAGGCAAGTGACCAGAACCAAGAGAGTGCAACCTGTCGATTGATAGGGCCACACCGCAGTTTCAGCACGACGCCTGGAGCCAAACCAGGAATCTGCATTGCCGAACGGGACCGGCCGATCCCGGCGAAGTGTCGCTTGCATCCGGACGGTTTCCGAGAGCGGATGTTACCGCTTCTCCGTTCCGACCTCCACTGCCTACAGCCGTTCATCGTCGCTCCTCGAACATTCGCCATCAGCGCCACCAACGAAGAAGTGAACTCGTGTAACAAACGTTTGCTCGTTAATAAGCGGCTCGCTTTATTGATTCGCCTCTGTTCTGCAGGATCCCTTGCACGAACGTTCGCAGCGCCATCGGGCGGGGTGCTGGGATCCTGTAACCATGACGACCGAAGAATCCCCTCGCCTCCAAGATGGCCGACTGGTGTCTCATCTCGTCCAGCATCCGTAATTAGGGAGGATGCGCTTGGCGAATCGATACAGTTTCACCGCCATCGACACCCAGGTGGCGCTCCTAGAAACGCCATTCTACTCTAACGAGCAATGATTTATGACGAATAGGCACGTGGATCTGATGCTTTTTTTAGACGCACACCAACCCGCAAAACACGGGAAAAAATGTACATTGATAACCAATGAAAGGTTTCGTGTTTGTGCATCGAACCTAGTGGCGATATGCAAAGTGGTATAAGGTAGTATAGCTATACCAATAGATGTAGGATGCTCAAGACTACATTTTGGATACATGAACTGTGGGCCAACCCTGGGTTTTATGGCATACATTTTACCAATGGAATAATGAATGTTTTTGGACATTGTTAATAACAAAATTTAAATTTGTCTTACATGGAAACTAAAATTCTACGGAAAAATATTCTAAAAACCAGCACTACATTAATTAAACACTTGCATTGAATTTTATGTTTCTAGCAAGCTGTTATGAAAATGAATATAGTGAACTACATTATGAATTTTGAAATATGAATTCTAAACGCATATGCAATGTGGGACTCGACACACCTGGCAATTGGGAAGGAGGTCGATTTTTAGAGGAACTATCATGGCATTTGCCTGGAAACAATCGTGGAAATCCGCAAAAAAACTACAGTCATGGTACGCGGCCCGGGAATTGAACCCAGTTCTCCCGAATGAAAGGGATAGGAATACGGAACATTTGCTTTGGTCTGAAATTTGAATAACATCTAAGCACGGTTGAATGCCAATGAAACAAACTTCCTGAACCGCCCTTGCGTTATAAATGCGTGCTCATTAGTTAACAACGCTCCTGTCACATATGTATTCTCGGCGCTAAACGTCAAGCACAAGATTGCTCATTTTCTAAAGAACAAAGTGACAAATTGCTCAAAAAATTCTGTCGAAGTGATGAATTATGCGAAAACGATGCTTAAAAAGTGCTCATGCTTGTTAATTACAAACCGAGTTAGGCTTCCCTGGGGCCTCATTAAATCACCGATATACTTATTAAACTTACCGCGATTTATACTTCGCGATTTTAAGGAAGATGAAATTCCTTAATGTTGCCAAGTGTTCACAAACTACTTTTAAAAAGAACGAGAGTTGCAAAATCATTAAGGAAAAGGGCGGACATATTTACTAATAAATATGTAGCATTCAGAAGGTTATTTAAAACCTTCGTCAGAAAAAAAAATTAAAACAGCCCTTCTGAACGCATGAGGCTACTTTCAACCTATCTTAAGGTGTGTTTTCTATGAAAACTTTATGTGGTTATATTCGAGCGTAACAAGATATGCAATTAAGGCACCATATCGTTAAAGACGAGGTAATTCTGTATAAAAGATATACAGCTGTGCAGCATATACATCTCACCCCTTAATCGAAATATCCTTCCGTTTTAGAGCGATTCTCCAAAGTATTTGCATAGAAAACGGTGCAGTTTATAAGGTAAAATATGCCCATAAAACCTGCTATGAGCACAGCTAGAAAAGAGAATAATTTAACACAATTCATATTTGAAATAGGCTCACATCATATATATTCCTGCACTACGGTTATCAGATAAGCTATGAAATACATGTTAAAACACGATGTATGTTATAACGTACATACTAAATTACTACATTTAGAACTTTCCAAGATAAAACATGATTATTTTGGTCGCTGTGAAATACATTTACTCGTATGATATGGCCCTACGAGTTCTGCTTAAAAATAACTAATTATTCATCAATACAATGGAGGTATAGCTAGATATAGCTGAGCATGACAGGGGAAACTGAAGGGAAGATCAACGATTATAAGCCTAAGTTGAAAATCTCTCATCAGGCTAAACTCGAGTTCACCATGGTACCGTCCAATTTAGGCAGATTATCCCATGTACTCATTAATACAGATAACTGGAGAAAACAAAAACAAGCTAAATCTTAATCCTCAACCCATAAGCTCACCTACGGTTACATCACTTGTAAAAAAAGCACAAATGGGAACAAACTGACCGATTAATAATACAGATAGATGTTATACGTGAAATACAAACTTGTATGTTTGCATGTGTATTTCGTCAGAATTGACTCGAAAATTGACATTCTACACTACTAAGCTTAATGAAAGTAGCCAGAAATTGCAAGTGAATTTAATTATACGTTACCTATGAAATTTTAAGATAATGGACAGTTTGAGCATGCCACAAACTGAATGCGTGCTTCTTCCCTTCCCGCCGCTAACGTGAAGGCATGTATAAAGACGTGTGGCATGCTCAAACTGTCTATTTTTTAAAAGTTCAATTGATGCTACCGTAAAGGAACTTGCCAATTCAACGCGGAAACAAGTGCTAATTGCCACATTAATTATTTCATACGAGGAAAATTAAAATTTCCACTTTAGGGCATCTGTGGCATCACAGTCACGTTCATTTTTGGAAGATGCACGTGATGGTTTTGGTCTCGCGCCTTTAAGAATTTCACTGTTTTTTATTGAAATTTGAGTAAAAATCTAATTCAGTTAACGTTTTACCTTATGTTAACTTCTTGATGATAAAAACGTATTATTCGCATAATTAATTGTTTAATATAATTTATTTGGAGGTTACGATAACCTCCAAACATCTTACTGATCAGCATTTTACCATCTTAATGCAGGTAAGTTTGTACAACCAATTACTTTTACTCTTAGAGAGTACCTATTGGAGAATTTGATAAAATTCTCTGTATTTACCAACTTTCTCTTATCACTCAATCCAGTTTGGTTTCACGGGTATAACATGTTACACGTGACTGAACCCACGTGATTTATCTCTTTCCAATCCCTCAGATTTGAACGTCCCGTTCCAAACACAAGGGATAGAGTGCCTTTTGGACTAATGGGATTCATTAGCATTATTGGGATTGATTAAACTAAAAAGCCTAGGCTTCCTATTTCAGTAAGCCTAGCGCCGGATAGGTTGCTACTGAACGCGTAATTATGTCTTCTGTCGGGCTTTTCGTATACACATATTCAATTTTAATAATTCCAACTATAATTATGATATTGATTCCCCCCGGAGCATAGTACGATATTAGAGCTGATTTAAGATAAAATTAAATCTCTATAATGTACATACTTGATTGCATTAACATAAAGGATATTAATTACAGTTGCGAGTCATATATACTTTCATTAAACGTATAGATAGAAGCCTAATCATCTTCCTACGGATAAATGGAAGACGGATAATTTTCTAAACCTGAAAATTTAGATTTGTGCAACTTTATACGGAACAATTTGCTCTAATAGATATATCTGGAACTATGATGCAACGTAATTTCCATCCGCAATGTAATTAATTAGAAAATTCAATAGTATTGGAAATAAATACGAAGATGTTTGATTCACTCACCAAAGAATACTTGACGACATGAATTCACCGTTATGATAAAATGTAAAATATGCAATGTCTTACCTGAAACACAAAACGAGAATATAGTTAGACAAGAATAAGTTCGCAAACGTGTTTTAAAAGATAAACAATCAACCCAATCATTTAAACAAATTATAGAAAGTTATACACCCTGGCAATGTATTATATACAGCAATACAGGAAATAAAGTTTACTTGCAGAACACAACATGCAATTACATAGTTTTGATTACCACCGTATGTGCTGAAAGTTTCCAACAGCGAAACCTCGAGTTTCGATACCAGGTCTCCCGACGGTAATCGAATATCGTAACTAATTAGTTACCTAAGTAGGCGCAACATTGCACAAATCAAATTTATCATTATGCCGTATCAGGTATATACAGTAGTGGAAGTGATATGTCATAATTTAATGGAGTATAGGATTGCATCCTAGTAGAAAATGTCTTTGTATGTGCTATAGACACTCAAAAAAACTTAAAAAGCTAAAGTACTCTCTGATTAAGTGATCTTGAAATCGAATATACAGAGTTCATTAATACACCCTTGCGAATTATTTTATAGCACTTTTGTCCCACTTGAATCTTGTCTCAGGCAATCTCATGAACACACCTCCAGGGTTTTGGAAAAAAATAAATATCAAGGTCTGCCAGCATAAGCATAATAAAAATGTGGTATTCAGGTCATAGCCCTTTTACCTCAAAAGTACATGTATATATCCTCGCCAACAGAAAAATGCTCGCTATGAATACAGTCGCTCTAATGAAGCCTGTAAGATAGCAGTCGCCATGGTCGGTTCCATGCTAGGAAAGGAGCAAACTTAATTTGCGATGAGTTAGGAAGTAACGTATCAAAGGGTCCGCCGTATAGTGCTAAATCATGTCAATGCGTAACGCACTTACGCCGAGGTTGCGTTTTAAATTTTAAAGGTATTCATCGCTGAAAACGATATCAACCCATATAAATGCAATTGGAGCGGGATTACAGAAATTAGAAAAATAAATGCGAGTTAGAACATAGAAAGCGAGCACGAGAGAGATAGAGAGGGAGAGAGAAAATATGTGTGTGCAGGATGAAAGCACTGCTGTCAGCCATACAGAAAATAAATTACAGCGGAGGACTCAGTCTAATTAGATGTCAAAGCACAACAATTTCAGATGGATACAGGCTACTATAATGGTCAGTCATGCGAACTGATCAATAAAGCATGATGGCGCCTTCGAGCTTAGATACACACGCATCTAATGTCACATTGAGGAAAGACTCAAGTTTTTTGATCGATATGTCTACGGCAGGCATAGTTATATATAAGCCCAACAGGAGAAATGATGTCCCAAAGCTGATGTAAAATTTTCAATTCCATTACACAGAAGAGTTCAGAAACCAACCAACAACCGAAACTACACGAGCGCAGGAAAAAACCTCTCCACATTGGGCTCTTTGCGACATTGATCAGAAATGCCAGAGATTAAAAGACGAGTCCATGGTATCGGTAATAGGACATATGTTCGCTGCAATATAGGACGTGTTAATTCTTATGCAAAACGCATGCATGCCCTAGACATTTTTGCGTTACACATTTAGAAGCAATTCACCAATTGGATATTATTAATGTGTAATTAACAAATAATACTAATTAACAAACATAAATGCTGTTGTATTTCCATCAGAATTTTAATTCTTGGGTTTTTCTCAATAGCTCAATGAACTCAATAAACATACCTCTAATGAGTTTAGGGAAACGTTTTGGTGTAAGAATTGAAAGAATTCTCCTATGCATTTTCTATTCATTTCTACTCATAATTTTAAACAATAATGCACAATGACCACAAACCCCAAAATACTCATCCAAACACATGTAGATCAAAACTGATCGAAATTAGGGAAGCTGCCCAACTTAGTAGGGCGCCCAAGTTCCGGATTATAACAGTGAATTTCTATATTTATGAGTTATAAATCTTTTTATTGACTATAAAAATGGCGTTAAGCTGTTAAGGATGCATATTTACAAGTTTCATCGCCTGGAAATCAATAATGTATTGTATTTATTCAAGAAATCCGGCATCCAGCATGGCTCATCGGAAAAACTTATTCCAGAATCAAAAAAGAAATGTGCTTATTTTTAAATAAAATCACAAATAAACAAATGAATTTTGTTTCAACTTTGCTAGCGAAATTGGTTCAAAATGCACAAAGTATAAACAATTTTCAAAATTGGAAATTAGCATATTTTCCAAACTGCTCGTCCTGAACAAATTTGATCAACATTTCATGTACCGTGCCTATTTCCGAGTAGCACAACCACATCGGGAGGTAATAGCATTTGCGTTATACACTATAAAATATAAAATAATAGATAGAGCCGACCATAAAATTCCTCTAAAATGTTTTGCATTCGTGTTAATTCAATTACGAAAGTGTAGAGTGGACGCAACATACAGTAGTTCCAATGCATATTTTACAAGCTAAAGCAAGGCCAATTAAATTCCCGGATGCTTTTAAAAGCACATGATCCAGAATACACTGCACAGTTATAGCAATGTGGGTTTGCTGATATACAACACACATGCAGATTAATAATGTTCTCTCAAAGGCAATTTGAGCATTAGCAATTATATAGTTTCATTTAGAAGTTAGGAATTTACAATACTGGAAAATGCATGATTCTGCACTTACCACGTAATGGTACCAATTCTTGTACAGTACATTCAGGGTAAGCTTACAGTATGTATATAAACGGTACATCAGCATAATATAGGCCTACACTTATATAAAGTAGTTGAGCAAGGCTTGTCTCCATCATACATTCAACATGCTATTTTTAAATATACATTTCACATTTTATAACATTGTCACATGTTCTATTGCTACATTTTGCATTGGTCAAAAAATTCGGCATTGGAAATGTGGCTGAACATGAAGCTAATATATAGTCGACCACCAGACTGTCGACCACTGAAAATGTCTAACTGTGCAGAATATAAACAAGGAAACTTAATAAATATTTCGAATGTAATGTACCAATAATTCACTCCTACCAGACCCATTCCGTAAACATATTCAACTAAACTTTTCGTATTTCAGCCAGCTGACAAGACCATTTCATCGCAATGGTAGTGTATCAAGGGCTTGATGCTCTCATATAAAATGTAAATTGTTTTAATACATTATTAAAGTCATTCTAGCCTTTCTACTTGACACCTGCGTCGTAGTTCTCGAGATATATGTTAGGTTCAATAAGTTTCTGTGCAGCAGTAAAGCGAATGGAGATCTAACATACACGTAGGAGGGTCAAGAAATTCCATAGCCACTTCCAATTCCTTATGTTGGTCAAAGGTCAAATCGATAGAACGATAATTCACGATCAAATTTAGCTCCTTTAAGATAGATTTACAAGCATCCATTCTGTTGCGTTCAGTGTGAAAATTGGTGAAAAAACGAACGGCACTGAGCCGGACGTGTGTAAATACTTCAAACAGAATTCTATGCAAAAGCATTATGCAGGAAAGGGAAAGTATTTTTTACGGATATTGAAAATATTTCACTGAACCCGTAACTGATGAGAATAAATTAGAAAGACTCACTATATTCAACTATGAATTAATACTATAAAAATGTGAAAATCGGGATGCAGTGGTCTAACTTGTTATTGGTTTGATAAAAAGGGTCGATATTAAAAGGCGAATATGCTGTTGAAAAACTGATTACCGATGCATTATGCATATTCATAAAAAATATAAATAAATCAATTTGTACAACAATTCAAAAGGGGAATTAACGAAATGAAAGCTTAAAACTATAACTTTTGAATAAATACATTGATGATGAATAAATATCTTTCACAAGTCTAAATCGGTATGACAATCAAGGTTATACCAGTGCTATTTTCGACGTGAATTTTAGCAAATTTCCGAGTCCATCCATTTTTAAAAATTCCGATGTATTTCAGTCGTTAATCCACGAACAAATAGCGTTAGTTGCACAACGAAATCGTGAATTTAAAAGTATTTTGGTAGGTCGACGTGACAACAAAAAATTGTGTTCGCTAACACTCGCTATTAGATTGATTAGGTGTTGGGGGAACAACATGTTGGCGATTAAGAAATGGTCAGTGAAGCAGAGACAAACGCTGCAACAATGTGTGTGTGCACTGTTGCTCAAAGAGTAATTGGCCACAAATTCACTCATTAATTCCTAGTGTACCAAGACAGCACAGGCACCAGGCATACACGTTTAGCATTTTTATTAGCAAATTAGAGCGAAGAAGAAGAAAAAAACCTTAAACTTAATCTAAAACCTAGAAGGAGGACTTGGTCTATGAAAAACTCGTCATCAAATAAACATTAAGGCAATGATGGATGTAAGCTAGAAAGTTACTGCCCTGTTGAGTCTATGTGTAAACTTAGAATTATATCTTATCACGATCTTATTATCTTTGAGATCGTGATAAGATATTTACTTTTATCAATTCAAATAAATACCTACAATTTTTGAAAAATAAAAATGTGTTTTTTAAGATATGTGAAGATTAGCAACAAGAATAACTAAACAATTTACATTGGGGTATTATGAGTAACGTATATGAATAAATAGAAATCGTATAGATTTTAAGATCAACTATACAAGTAGTGTAGCTTAAATTATGAGAAATTTCTCTGAAACATGCTATCGTGTATACAATTCGTTGTGGTTTGAATTTCGTTTATCACGGTAATTCAATGGATTTTAACGCTTTTGTGTGAAGAATCATATTGAATTATGATTTGTTCCAAAAAAAACGTGTCTTCCTCGCCATCTGCACTGATATTCATCACATAAAAAATGGATTATTTTTAGTACATTCTCGATTTGAACTAGATTAGTGGTTTAGTCTAATGGCTAAATTATTTCCAATTCGTTAAATATGCCAGCTTCTCAACACAAAAAATCAATCAAACAGCATTCTCATATTACGTTACAAATTCTAAAGTACTCATGAATTGTATTCGGCAGGGAAAAACAAGACTTCATTGTTGAATTACACCCAAAAATGCCCTTCGCGCAATCATCTGAAATAATTCGCACTCATCCGAATTGGGAAAGTCTTTGTTTTTGGTCAAAGGAAATCATTAAATCCGCGAAACACAATCTTATTAAGAAGGATTCTTGCAACGAAGAAAGCCATACAGGAATAGCATTAGATAAATGAAAATAGGGATATTCACTATGTGCTTTGTACCAATCATCGCGTAATAACTTGAACGTCATATCATGTAATCGCATTAATTATAAGTCACACAAGTACCATGTGCTGTATATAGGCTCCTTAATAGTAGCGCCATCTATGTATGCAGTAAGCGCAAAGTAATTTCTGTAAATTATACAGAAATATTCATCACAGCTATGTAGGTTTGGCATTCAGTTGGTATATATTAACATTAATAAAAATATGATTTTAAAACATGAAGAATACTTAATTTTTATTTACTTCTGATTAGTTTGCCTGTAAAACATGTCATTTTAAAGACAACTTCAATTTTGTTATGGTAGGGTGTCCAGAAAATTTATTGGAACCTCTAAATTTCCACGCACCTTTATCGCTGCCAATTCCTGGACATTTTTTCCAGATTTTTATGATTAACGTAAATTTCCTGACTTCGAAGGGGAATTCCAGCATAAAATTGGTGTCTAATACAAATTTAGGCATAAAGTACATTTTGGACTCGGGGACGCATTTCTTCTGGTGTACCTTTCCTCTTTCACTGATCTTTAAAACTTAATTCAACATGAAAACCAAAACTGAAAAATACCATCATTAGTGAACCTCCATAATGTTTTCCCTCACCCTTCCCCTGTCCACATGGTGTCCACATGCCAGCAGACCTCCCCTACCCCCTCTCGAGGACGTCCTTTTAGAATGTCCCCTAAAGCAGTTAATCAAAAGTTTATTTTTGAATATGAAGATCAGAATGTACTTCTATAACGGCATGGGCATTACAGATGTTACACAAACAAGCATATCAACTTTCTTTTGGTAGAAATAACACGACGTATCCACAGCTCCAGGGCCATTGGAACACTCGTCAGGGCCAGGTAATCAAGTTGCAACAATGCAACTTGGTGTGGGCTGTTTTACCAGTAAGACAAGTACAATGTTATCATCCTTAAGACTGTGATTTCTGGATATTTTTCTTACGCGGTAGAGTAGAATGAATGGACAACCCGAGGGCCTTCACAAGCACACAACTGGCATCAAGAGTTCCCTCAGCCAGCTCCCTATGTGGGCTCAAAATTAGAAATACCTCGAGACGGAACCGTGTACTCGGTTTGTCCGTAAGGTAAAACATTTTGATTGCATTCCAAAGCAAACACAATGAGCACCGTATCAGACATTAGAAACCCGAAATAAAAAAAATAAAAAAAAGTCAGACTGCATGGGAAAATTAAATTCGAGTAATGAAAAGCAAGCCCGAAGTGCAATCAGCAAATCAAATAGTTGTCTGCATTTGAATACCTAGGATAAATGGCACGAATGCTGTCCCATTCTGCCAGCTTAATTCAATATAAATTTTATTATTAACATCGTGGAGAGTTTGTTTGCCTCTCGCCTTATTTCCGCTTCCAATCCGACGTCATTATTTTAGCACAAAAGCATCTGGCTGACTTTTCTTTTTGTCCAACTTGATCAGCTGAATTCATCCCCCGATGTTCATGTAAATGTGACATGGCGCAGACAGGAATTTCTGATGTAGAAACTTATAGAGTGCCTCGCATGTGGATTTCATTTCAAATCCACAGGCTTCCTTTTATCGAGATTCAATATGTCGTTGCATCATGGTGAATGGCACTACGGCGCTTTATTATAAGGCGTGTACGAGCGGCTGCAGCTTCGACCTACTTTGATTATACAAATATTAAAGCACTCCAATAACTCTTGTTTCCCCGCAAAAATTCATCCAAGCATTGCCGATGCCATATGACACCACCGCCAGCCAAACTAGCTGTCAGAAACACGTTGTCAACATTGCTG
Organism: Ophyiulus pilosus; assembly: GCA_033995625.1. Lineage (NCBI taxonomy): Eukaryota > Metazoa > Arthropoda > Diplopoda > Julida > Julidae > Ophyiulus > Ophyiulus pilosus. Next base: position 30,557 of record JAUJYV010000314.1, read on the forward strand.
CTTGTAGGCATTATTCAAGCAAGAAAAATCAACGAAAAAAATCAACAAAAAAAAACTCTCGAGCATTTAAAAAACACGAAAAATTTGCAAATAAAAACGGCACACTCGGGTCGACTGAGTAAGTCGTCTGTCAATCCATAACTCAAAACTGCGATCAGATTGCACAAGCGATTCCAGCATAGACATGCCAGAGGGTGGATTGTGACGTAACATCAGCAGAAACTACGTTTTTTCCCTCGTAACATTTTGTTTAAAACTACTGGAGTAATGAGATGAAATTTCAATATGTAAATTGGACCTCGCATTAATTAAATTTAGTTAAGTATGTAATGTATGTATGCATAGTATCATATATGTGCAATGTTCAGTAAAATAACGAGATGCTTGATATATCCAAAAAGCAATACGTCGAAATTTCAACTCAAATATATAAAAAAATTAGTATTAACATTCAATTCCAAAAGATTTTTATCGCTTTCTTTCGACAAAAAAAAAATTGCTTGCAGCGTAATATTCTGCAACCCATGTTTGAAGTTTACCGCCTAAAAATCAGTAAGTCTTAGAGTAATGAGTTATTGATTTTCATGAGTTTTCAACTTATTTCTTCGTCATGAAACATGTTGCCTTTCCTTTTTTTTTGTTTCTAGTAAGGTAAACTAAAACTGATTAATACATAGAAGTTATGAATAAAGATTTGCAAGAGCAAAATATGCATTGATGATATGTATAATAAATGATGTCTTACATGTCATTTATTAATGAGCTAAATATTTCACCGTCTAAGAGTAGACAAAATCGGATAGTTTCCTTATTTGACGCCAATTAACAGTTCCATAAAACAACTCAGAGATGGCGCTGGTATTTTAGAGGGAGTAACCATTGTTAACCATTGTGTGTTCCATACTGATAAAATATTCATTTTCTGGAAATCCTGTTTCGCACAATTCGCGAAGTTGTTTGAAAGCAATGATTCAATACACATTTCTAGATTTTTTTCCCGATTGAAACAAAGCATGCGGAAGTAATTCAAAAAAGATGCCGACTTATTTGCGACGCCAGCGCCACTTTAATTGGGTTGTAAAACATTGATCTTTTGAATAAGGTTACAATGAGAGCTAAAAGATTTTCACGCTTTTTCGGTTAATGGGATGCGCTAGTACACTCGAAAGCATGTTAGGGCTAGGCCATCGATTTTTCAAAGCAAGCCTCAGCAATTTTAATTACAAATTGACAGAGTCGAAAGTCCTTCATCTACCTTAATTTTCCACACGCGATAATAAAAGACGGCTTTGAAGTTTATGCATAAAAGCTCCGTTTCAACCCTTTATTTACTAAACGTGAATGACAGCCAACACGAAATGAATCAAAGGTATATACGACCCAAGAAAGGGCACGTTTGCTCAAACGTTAATTAGGCAATAAGTTATATTAGCAGAATTGATTCGCGCCTGTCAACTTCTGGGAAAGACAATTCCAAATCCAAGACGAAAAATGCTTTAAGTAAGAGCTCCAGCATCGTTCTCATTTCATCAGTTGATAAATTAGGACTAATAGCCTAACAGTTAATGATAATTTTAACGTGTACTTTAACTTAAAATACGATTATATGCTATGTAAACGATTTTTTTTATAAATGCACAAAATCTTGACGGAAAGAAACACGAATCCTAATCAATTTTAAAAACTACTAATCGCAAAAAGTTGATGACACACTAATCTAGCAAAGTTCTTAGTATTGACGCTTCAACAGCTTATTAATTGAATAATGTGTATAAACATGTACAGTGGAATAATTTCAAATAGAATTAAAATACATTTTTAGTATACTATGTTTATATGAACAGGTGGAAACAGGATGCCTTACAAGCCTGTATTAGACAATTTGAGCATGCCAACGTCTTTATACTTACCTTAACTTTAATGGCGGGAAGGAAAGAACCAGGCATGTGCACCTACTACGTCTAGTTAGTTCATTGGGTAGTTCAATGTGTGGCTCCTCCCTTCTAGCCATTAAAGTTAAGGTAAGTATAAAGACGTTGGCATGCTCAAACTGTATATTGAAATTGGGGTTTTGAGTCAGAGAACACCATGATATTTTCATTTTGAAAACATTGCTAAAAAAGCATATTAAACGGGTCTTTTGAACACCATGTATCCCCTTGTTTTAATAAAAGTCCATGTATAAAAATGTGTTTAATAAGCATGCCCTCGTACGAGCTGACATAATGGTAATTTATTGGACATTAATGAAGCCAGCAAATTGCCTCAGGTGTGTTTCAGTTGGGGATAAAATTAAAAGATGTATACGAAGGCTGACGCATATGGACCATGTATAAAACGGAAATGAGTTACAAAGGGCGGACGCAAGAGAGAGCTGCCATTTATGTGTGAAGTCGAGCATAAGGCAGCTGGACCAGCACCGGTCAAAGGGTTAATGATGAAATTACGTCTGTGTAACGTTGCATAAATTAAGAGACGTACAGTAAGTAATTAAACGAGGATTCTTTCGATCCAAATGACATCCAGTCCGAGTTTGATTTTAATCTAATAGTTAACCGTCTACACATGGCTTACCTCACAAAGTTATCTTCCTTCTTTTCGCTAGACCTAATGCGATATACATTCGATCGTGGATTAATAGCAATAGGCAAAATTAATTAAAACTCAAGATTAGGATATTTACTTTGAAATTAGCCGACTCGAACAAGGCACAATTTCAAATTTTGTTCGAAACTTTGTTTAGATTGGCTGCAAAAATGCTACAGGATTTAAAACTATTAGAAAACTAAAAAGTGTTCGTCTCCATAATTTCCACTTTACGAAAAGGTTAGTAATTTTACGATAAATAATTTATTTTAAACCCTGGCATACACGTTCTAATCAAATATGGAACACTCGTGTGTTCGGAAAAGGGTTTGCCTACACATTTCCAACTAACTTCACATGTCCATTTGAAGTATTTTTTCTCAAGGTTTTAAAAATAGGAGGCATTTCAATCTAAATAATCGAATATTAATGAAATGTGTTTCCATCACAGCCCCATCAACGTGTTCTAGTATTCCCCACGAAAAAATAACAAAACAAAAAAAAATGCATTGAATCTTTTCTTAAATTTTCAGATTCAAATATTACTTCAAATGTATGTTTAAAGGGATAAATACGCGCTACAAATGCGCTTCTTCGCTCTCATTAAGCATTCTATTCACAAATTCCCCAAAGGCGTTCCTTCTGTTTAATAATACGATTACAGATTTCCCCATAGGGAAAGAAAACGTTAAGACTGCCTTTAAAGCTGGGCATGAATCAAATTGTGACTCGTACTCAACTCATTTTGAGGTTGTTGTGAATATGAAAGCGTCGTAGCTTCGAGGCAGCGCAATCACGCTACAGCATGCCCTACAAGTTAGAACCTCAAAACATAGAAACAGCTTCAAAAATGCCAGAAAATTGTATAAAAAAAACCTAAATTCGAATAGGGGAAAACTGGTGAAAGGTGCGTGATTGCTGCACATGTTGTCTATAAGCATAAACGGATTAGAAAATGCATCGTCTGTTTACCTATGCCCATTCATCAAAGCGAACTTCGAAATGAACCTCTTCTGAACGTGGATTTCAAATCTGGGGCTTTCTTATAATATAAATTCCCAGCTCACCAAAACTGCGTAATGATTAGTTTATAGTTTAAACGGAAAGAGAAAATGCTCGAAAAACAAGATAAAGTGTCGAGGAGGGAGAATTTTGTGCAGACACGATCGACTATTTCTGTCACAGATAGCAGACAATATTTTAGGCTTGCAAATATAGGAATACGTCCTCACTCTAATCCCAGCAACGATCAATAAATTATCTTTCAAATTCAGTCAAGCCATAATGGAATACAGCCTAGGCATGATAAGCTGTCATATTAAAATGTTAAAATTGCACTCGAGTAGAGCGCAACCTTGCTAGACAAGGGAAATGGGCTACATTTTAACTAGACTACATCTTGCTTTTATCGTAAATTTGCAAACACAGTGAACACCTTTAACACAAAAGTTCATAAACGCCGTGTTTCGTTTCGTATTTAGAAACATCTGCTACATTTTAGTGAAACATTGAAATTATTCAGCAGAATGCACGTGTACTTTTATATTCCACTTTGCATGTATTCTTTAGAATTAAGCATCTATTATTACTTATTTATAAAAGAAAGCACAAAAAAAATTAAAAATCCGTAATTTTGCTTCAGGACTAACATTTATTATATAATAAGAATCATTGTTTTTATAACCATTCTTGAAGACGTGCATTATTTTAACCTATGCAGGAATTTAAAAAATTGTATTTGTCATATGTATTCCATCTATGATAAAAGCAACTGCTTCAGGTTTATACACGCATTAATGTCTCCAGGTAAAGTCAATAGACTGTTCAGGAGGAAAAAGATGTAGCACATTATCTCTGAACATGCGTGCCAATGTTATGACACATTAAACTTTGAAAAGGCTCGTAATATTGGGTGGTCAAATATTGTCGTAGAAAAAAAGATCAAGGAAATTCGAAATAAAATGCACGCCAACACCAACGTTGGGTAAGTTGTCGTCAATCAATGGCAACCACATTCGCAAATTATCGTGAAGCTATTTCTTAAGGTTGAAATCTGTTTATATTAAATCGATGTCACAGATGGTCATCGACGTGGTGCATTTTGTCAGCGAACAATGCCTCAATAAACAGTAAGTTATAGAGTAATCTGCAGTACAGCAAAACGCAGAAAAGCGGTCGATGACTAAACTGCAGACACATTTCCAGCTAGTTGTCGATGTAAGGGCATCCAATTTAAAGAGGATCGCCATGGACAATTTGGCAAGATGACATCTGGAAATGTGTACGGGTGACCATTATCCACTACACTTTTGTACTTTGCTGCCAATGAACTTCATTCTAAGTTCATGTATACAGTGGAAGCGCGAAATTGCACATATTCTCCATGCCCTGAATTATTTTACATGATGTGAACCCGGATAATTGCACACACTGAATAAGTGTACATATATTACAAGCCCAATGTAAAACTTGTGTGGAATTGTGACCGGCTAATTGCATAAACTGGTTAATTGCACATTTTCGGGTTGCTGGGCCGCTGTGCTATTAAGCGGGTTTTGATATTAAGAGAGGTAGTGGCTTTTGGACTACCATGTATATTTTCAATCTTTAAAGTATTTACTGGAAAAAGTGAATCTAATAAATGTTTCCCCATACCTAATCTAGCCATATGAGGGATTTTAAGCAAAAAATTGAGCAAGCGCGACAGTCGAATTTCATTTGATACGCTATAATTATACAAAAAACCAAGTTTACGTTCACAAAGTTTTATTTTTTCCCCTCTATACCCCATTTCTGGTATTAAAAACTAACCATGTGGATATTGCATACATCTGACAAAGTATCATTTTTGAATTTGTTCAGACTCACTTTCGATCACTAAATTAGCTCTACGTAGCACAAAAGTTTCAGAAACTAAACAGGTGTGCGCACTTTGATCTATTGAAAACAAGTAAAAAATGCGAGGGGAATACTATTGCAATTGAAACAACTGCATATAAATATAAGAGATGTGACAATTCACCTGCGGTATGGTGTTCCACATTCTCATACCATCCCCAAAAAGGTATTCGTCACTCTTCGCTTTGACATATATGTAGTTAACAATTCCCCCCCAGCATCCTCGTATGAACACTCGTTGTTAAAATATTCAATTCCGCTCCTTGCACATCGTGCATTTAATCGATTTCGTCATCTGTAAATCTGAAACATGGACGCTATGCTTCAGCGTATACATGTTATAACAACGAGAAAACACGTCGATAAAAAGTTAAAAACCAAGCTGCCGCCAGAAATTCATCACGAACTGGCAAATGAATAACTTGGTGATATTCAAGAAACAAATAAGGAAAATAAGGCTAATATGTAACGGATGTCGCTTTGACATGGTTAAATAATTCCATTTAAGTGTCGACTTAAGATGTCGTTATTATGCACGATGGTGCGTGCTTATCAAAAAAGTGCACAACCTAACTTCCTAACACTCGTGCCACAGTCTTCAGTCATTTACACTTTTTTAACATGTCCTAGTTCCAAACATATGTTCCGTGTCTAGAGCAACTCATTATACACGACCAATTTCGGTTAATAATACTCATATTGCCAACAAAAATGAACAGAAAACGTTATTCAAACTACACCACATTCCATTCGCAGAGCATCAACGCTATGCGATAGTACGAGCTTGTAGTTTGCCTTATTACTAGACATACCTCGAGCACCTGCTTAGCCTGTAAATATGAGATGGGATGTGGGACTAAAACGGCACAAAACTTGGCCATTTTGGAGTCTCAATTTGGATAAATGTTAGTGTGGCTTTACAACGTCGAGCGCCTATTTTATTAGACATAAAACTAGCTAAAAGTGGCTTCTTGCGACGTCGGGAAAAAATGGCATAATCCAATTTAGATTCAAAATACGAGCACCTAAGAGGGCACCTAAGGGATGGCACTAACATTAGGGATGTTTCTAAAGCTACCATTAAATTGCATTATGGAACTTTTGTTAATGATTTGCATAAAGGCTTTGCAGGGCATCCATCCAGCATTCTAGTAAGCAGTATACTGCGTTGTATCCTAGTATAGACCAAGCCCTCCTTCAATATACTTTCTATAGAAATTTATTAGGAGAATTTACCCGCTGCTCGTCCCCTCTACGCATTTTTACAGTTGTCTGAATGCGCATTTGGTGAATATATATTCAAATAGCTTGTTAGTTTTCATGATGCGAAGAACATCCGAAATGAAAGAAAATTAAGGTTTTTTTGAATTTGAGAAAATTGCGAGTTAGCGATGAACTACATATTGGACCGCGTCTAGATGCGTATTTTGTGCACTTTATAAAAAATAAATATAACGGAGAAACTAGGGTGGCACTGAGGGAAAATGATATAAAGAAAACGACGGGGAATCCTGGACAGGTCAGAATATAGCCTTCGAAGATTTTGGAAGGGAAACGTGAGATTAAGTCTTAATCTCGCGTTAATCAGGCGGGTATACCTGAACAACATTAAACCATTGCAGTGTGTTGTTTAACAGTAAAATATTAATTTATCAAGTCATCATTATTGTGGTAAAACAGATGCCGATTAAGGAGTCTATGTATATTGAATAGCAAGCACCCAGAAAAAGCCATGGATGCTGCATGTCTTTTGAATAACGTAACATTTGAGGTAAGTAATAGAGAAAATAAAGAGATTTAGCCAGCCAACGTTAACGAAACGATAACGAGGAGCAGAACTGGAGATGCACATATTTTGCAAACCTCATGTGCAACTTTTATATGGAAATGTGACCGGATAATTGCATAAACAGGTTAATTGGACATTTTTGGCTTGTTGGGTCGCTGTGCAATTAAGCGGGTTCGACTGTATTTCAAATGCAATTCCAATTCACGAGGAAAACCCTTGGTGTCAGATGAGCGTTTGTAAGTATTACTATAATAAAACATGGCTGTGTAGCTAGCATTGCCTTAATCAAAAGTTGCTTAAAAGCATTCTAAAACGGCATTTGCAAAACGCTGAAATGTGCACATAGGAAAAAGGGTTAAAATAGTCCTTTTCGAAACGCAGAGGATGGGAAAGGTGCATTATTTGTGACGCAATGGCAGCTGACAGCGAGCTATCCTTTCTCAATGTATAGGCACACAATGGGAAGAATGGCAATCTATTTAGCATTTGCACACGCGTTTCGAACGAACGCCACCCAAATCAATGGCAAAAGCATCGAAATCCATAGTATGGATAGTAATTTCAGCTCAAACAATGGGAGCGCCATAGGGACAACTAAGGGTTACATCTCACTCGGTTCTTGTTTACTCTAGCTCCATTTATTTGTAAAGTGAAAATTCATCAAGATTCCATTCCCCTCCCTGAACGCTTGCATACAGAAATTCCATCAAATCCCATTACAGTATACCATACTGTGTACTGGGAGTATGCAGGACGCGCTTCGGCGCTCCTTTAACGCACCCGCTTGCTTATTTATAATAAATAATTCCGCTTAATATGGCTTTTATCGATGAAATTCCGACATGTTGGCCGGCAGCGATTAAATTTGATTCGCCACGATGCGCTATATACGAAGATAAGAACTTACTGAGATCATCCACAAATACCCTTCTTCAAAATATTGAGGCTAACGATTTGGGACTTTAAAATAATTAATCAGTCACTTTGAAAACAAATCGGCATTATGCAGTGAACTTGGTATGAATTAATAATGTGCATCTACAGTTCAAGCTCGCTATAAGAGAATCCACGCTCACTTCATCACAGATAACTTTAGTTTATTTTCAAAACAAACTTTTTTTCAATAGGGAATTTTTGTAGCCCTTAAGGAAATGGAACTATATTAAAGCAGGTTGTTGTTAATATCAAGTAAAAACAATGTTACTAGATATTGTCCTGTCTACCTGCGTTTACGACATTTTAAATGCAACAAACGACTTTCTGTTGACTATACTGAAACACGAAAATATAGTTATGCACTTGTACACTCACAAGCCCGTGTAACGCAATTTGCAATTAAATTCCAAAATCACTGATGCGTAAGTTTCTTCATGATTGATCCTAACGAAAAGTATATTGATTGGCTATTATTGGCAAAGAATTTAGCGGTACAGCAGAAAAAAATCGATGAACTAGGCCTGTATTAACAGATGACTTCTCTTATGGCCTGCTACTCCATTTCAGGAAATCCATAAACTATTACGACAAATACTCCGAGTCCGTAAGCTATCATGCTCTGTAAAGCATGCTTAAAAACATACAAACATCACTAGCACTGTACTAGTATATGCTTTGCCTATGGACTATATATGTAGTACAGGGTGTCAATAGCCAATCAGGGATGATATATAGCACATGTAAACCTGAGTAAAATTAAAATCTACATTGTAATATTAGGAGTCGCTGCCCCATTAAAAAACCGTGAGACACTAAGTTTCAGAGTAATACACAAATTTGGAGGCACACATTTTAGAACATCTCAGATCTGGAGTTTTTCAAATCATTCTCCCTGATGCGCCCACCCCTGTATAACATGTTTCTTGCATACAAGAATAAGTTTTCACTTTCCATAAAAAGAAAACGTGGTGCGGGGGAGAAGGTACAATGGAACTTAAGTAATTAACCGAAACAGTACAATGAAATTTCCAACTTTTCATTTAATATACGACTCCGATTTTTTTCTTTTATGCGTTCACTATGGCCTGATAATATCCCGTCATGAATGTTATTTGCTGTTCATGCGAGCTTTAAATTCAAATTGAATTGGAGAAGCCCGAGTGAGAAATCAGCAAAGTCTCTCTCTCTCTCTCCCTCCTACTTAAGCCATAAGCCAGCTTAAATGTATCTTTTTAAGACCAGGCTAGGTAGAAAATGAGTGGAGTGCAGCTTATTCCCATACAATGCCTTTTGTTGAAATATACTTCAGACTAGTGCTTTATAAAAATAATGTCATCTGACAATAGGACATAAAATCGCATTTAAATTGAATATTTATACCCACGTTATGCAAACGTTATGCTGGACACGGTCAAGAAGCTAAAACGAGAAATCATTCAAAATCGAAAGATGGAAGGATCGAAGGACATAGCTAATGGATGTTTACTGCAGATCTCGATGGCAAAACCCAAACTTATAGATAAAAAGAATGAAAACAGTTTAATACGTTTGATCCTCGTCCATGCAAAAATGTTTATAAACTTCACAAAATCAGCTTTTCATGAATGGAACTCTACTTGGGACATGTTGAGTATAATCTTAATCTCGTCTATGGAAATAGAAATGGATATTATAGAAGGAAAGGGGCATTAATTCCCTATTTGAGTTCAACAATATACTTGTGACAGTATAGTTTCTATTTTTATTGTCAACATCAACTATAATCTAGTCTGTGATTTGTTAAAATCAGTATTATTGAAGTCAGCAAATTCAGTATTTACTTTATAATCGAAAAGTAAATAACCAATTCGTTGAGCATGATATTTACATATCTAGGACAAGTATTATCCGTGTTCATCTATAATGTCAATTTATAAGAATACAAATTTTCCAATATTCCTAACATTGGAAAACAATTTAAGTTAACTTAAATCGCTAACACTTCATGAGCAAAAGCTAAAGTTCCTAAAATTGGCTTTTCCTTCGTACTTTTTAAGATAAAAAACGTCATTTTTTTAAAGTGCATCTTGTTGACGTTTTAAATCTTTCATATATTATTTTCCCCTGCATTTTGAAAACGAGTGGAAGCCTTAATTTGTTGCATTTTTATAAGTCATAATACAGAATTTCAGATGCAATTAACTTTTTTTAGTCAAGCGAGCGTGTACACAATCACGAGCCTTATGCAAGTTTTGATATTAAAAGGGATGTGATGAGTCCTTACATAGTGATGGTATACACATCGCATCTAGTAAAAAATGAGGAAGCTGCGTTGGATCGAATTGCAATTGAAGCACAGTCTATTTGAGCAAGTTTCCCCAAAAATGAATCTCAAACAAACAGTCCTAGCAATTATTCCAATGTTGATATAACAAAATTGATGTTCGTCTTTTGGTCCCTCAACTAATGCAACAGATAGCAAATAACGGAGAGATATATACAAGAGTGGAGTGCATGCTCTCGTTGCCAAGCAACCGTTTCCCGGCAACAAACCACACCGGTTTCTATACCATTTGCATTTATACCGTATATTTGAGTACCGGGAATTAGTGTTATAACGTATACAGTCCGTAATGAACTTTATGGGATAACATCTCCACGAGTTAGCTCCATGTGGCGCTGAAAGCGATAGGGAAATCAGACATAAAGATCAACCTCTTAGATCACATTGCCAGAAAACACATCATCTCTATGGTTAGGAAGAGTCAATTATGGCATGAATTATTCCTAACAATGATTACGGAGAATAAAACTGAGTTAAACCTGAGCACACACAAAAATGAGATAATATTCGATTGTTTATATGAAAATGCATTACTCAGCAGATGATTTTCATTGTCCACAATCATTGTCATACCATGAATCTTGACTAAATTTTTCTAGAAACGTGAATAGTTTGTAAGCACTTTAGATTCCATGTTCTGATGAGTATAAATAAATACTCCATTCAGCAGTTGATTTGTCATTCTTATTTCCTTCAACATTTATTTGAATATACTGGCGTTTTCAAATTTATTATTCAGGCAAATAGGAATTTGTCTTACTTTAGTGGTCATACATATGTCCATTACAATTACTCATTTTTGTATTTGTTTTAAATATTCACTTTAAATTAGTAAATGAAACATGCCTTATATGTCTGTTTGCTAACTTCAAGTAATTTTTTTTTGAAATATCGTAATCTCGTATTTTAGTAATTCACATATTTATTACATATTTATTAACAAAACGGAACCACTTTTAAGGAAAGTAAGTAACATGCATTTACGAACCATTCATTTTAGACTAAATTTTTAAGATTAAAGATATGGCTTCTTTTCATTACAAGAAAAACAAAGATCGAGCAGCATTAGAAGCCATATTTTTATTTCGTTGAATATAAATATAAACAAAAATTTATATATTAAAAACTCTGAACATATTTTCTTTGATATTGCCCGAAGTCTGCGCAATTCTATGCCACGTTTATTAAAAGAATATGCATTTTTTAAGCCACTGCACATATACAGTCGAACAAGCGTAATTGCACACCGCTTAATTTCACATACCGGATAATTGCACATACTCTCCATGCCCTGAACTTTTGTATATAATTGTGACCGGATAATTGCATAAACAGGTTAATTTCACATTTTCGGCTTGCCGGGTCACTGCAATTTAGTGGGTTTGACTGTATTTTGATATTAAGAGAGGTAGTGGCCTTTGGACTACCATGTATATTTTCAATCTTTAAAGTATCTACTGGAAAAAGTGAATCTAATAAATGTTTCCCATAGCTAATCTAACCATTTGAAGGATTTTAGCAACAACTTGAGCCAGGATTACTGTAACCCGAATAATTGCATCAACCGGTTAAGTGCGCATTTTCGGTTTGCCGGGCTGATGTGCAATTAAGCGGGTTCATCTGTAGTACAGTTACAAACTCCCATAGGGATATGTTTCATATAAACGCACGATTATCACATATATGCTGTAATAAATGTTCGGCGCATGCTAATTCAGAATATTGTCGTAAAAAGATGTCATCAATTTGACATATGCTACATTTATTAGCAACAATTATCATAACATTTAATATCATGTGTTGCATGAAGTGTTAATTCGAAAACCTTGCCCACAATTGTGTTAGTTATGTATTAGTTTCTTGTTCAAGTATGTATTTATTAGTTATTCCTTGTTCATTAATAGCATCCACATGTAGTAGACCATTTAATAAGAAGGAAGCACTTTATAGTTGATGCTACAAAGATGACAACAGATGCGAGGCCTAGTAATGTCTTTTTTTATCAGTGATCAGACGACTAATAGGAGATGGGCACTTGACCGTCGCAAGCATTTATAAAAATGTTAGTGAAACGAGGTAACGAAGACTGGCTAAAATACACAGAACATTACTAAAGAAGAAAATAATCCTTAGGGGAAAACATATCGATCTAACTTCATGCTTCGTCTGTTTGTCACATTCATGAAACGAAAGATGGCCTCCATTAAAAAGCCATTTATTCAGGCAACACATGTCCAATACTGGCTTATAAAAGTTACCAATAAAATGAATTCTGCAACTAGTTGAACATTCTGCACGATCACACCGAAGAATTATCACCAACGTTTGTTAAGCAAAATTTTCAGCAAAAAAATAATGCACTGTATCTAATTTCCTTTGAAGCGAAATTTCAAAATTCGTTTAATACCAGTTCTCAAACATTTTGTTAAAACTCAAATTAAAATAATTTGCTATGAGTCAGAGTTAAATGTATTGTTCGAAAGGTGTGCACATTAATAACGCTCATGCCAGGCGAACTTTTGAAATAGAATCATAAATATCTAACTTAAACTTTTGAGAATGTGAGTATTTTTACTTTAGCTGACTTCTATTACATTCGAACCCGCTTAATTTCACAGCGACCCGGCAAGACGAAAATGTGCAATTAGACGGTTTATGCAAATATCCGGTCACAATTCCATACAAAAGTTGCATATGGGGCTTACAAAATATATGTGCATTGATCCGGTATGTGCAATTAAGCGGGTCCGACTGTAATGGTAGACGATTCAAGACTACAGGAAAGACATAAGCGAAATAATTAATATTATTCTTCACATATTACTTATTGTTTGTATAATCTTGATCTTACATCTCATTTATATTTGTTCACTTTATTTTTATAATTTAATCTACGTATTTCAATGTCGTGATTTGGAGGAAGTTCGGATCCAAATCTTATGGCGCCATCTTTTGACATAATTCAACACTTTAAGAAATTGAAATCTGAGGATTTTTAGAAATTTCGTTTAAAATTTGATTCTTTTTCCATTATTCATGAATCTTAAAGACTCGATATTTTACACTTGAGTCACATTTGCATTTTCTTTTCTTCAAACTTTTGTTTCAGATAGACATCATTGGAACACGAAGGTTTACAAAGCCGGATGGAGACGACTTAAAATCTAAAGATACATACATCTTTTCCTCGGGTGCAAATTGCAATCCACGTAGGGAAGCAACAATGTTTTTCGATCTAATTTTAATTTAAGCAGACAAATAAATAAATACCGAAAAGTCAAGAGTGAAACATCCGCTGTTTGCCTTCTATGCAAGCAGGAGGGCCAACATCACTAAGAAAGAAACTATGATTCCCTGCATTAAGAAAATCAAATATGTGCTCCGTTCAGACATAGCGCAGAAATATTTTGCCATTTCATATCTGTAAGCAATTTCCTGAAAGTCGCGCTGCCTCGTATCGATTTTATTTTTATTTAACTCGGGGAAGAAAAGGGACATTTCAATGGCATCCTTTGAAATATAAACACGGAGGCACAAAAGTAGCATGAGCCCGTTGACAAAAGAGCGCTTGCTTTTCGCTAGGGAAAAGCAATATAAAACGGCGATTACGTTTCATTTCATTATAGAGCATATAGGACTTTACATCGACGTTAAAAAGGGACTAATTATGTCGAGAAGAGAGCTAGGGTGGTACACGTACAAGTGGCCCCCCAAGAGCACAAATCCTAGGGGCATATTTTTCATTTATCTATTTTGCCTTGGCGCTCTATAGGGTTTCTCCCGTGGCAACTGACCAAAAATTCTAAACTTCTCTATCTTGCATTTGGTCACAATGGTGATTTCTGTGGTTTCATTCCAACGTCAGCACATTCTACGTCTCAAATATTTTTTCTCTCTACAAATACATACAGGTTTCATTAAAAACCTTGCATTTGGTGGGCTGCCCAAGCGTGTGGGAGATACGAACCACGAGAGCAATTATTAACGGGGAATAAGCCAAAAATGCAGTTTAAAGTTTCACGTGTTCTAGCTGTCCATGGAGGATAAGCTAACGTCAGTAGTTCTAATACTAAACAGAATTTTAACAGATAAATTCTTGAAACGCATTAGGATCAGTCCGCTTCAAATATATTTTACACGTATACATTGCAATACATGCTCGTTTTTCAAACAAGGTAATTTTAAAAAACAAATGTATATGAAAAGTACACCACACGCATTCCTATTCAGAGTGATGCTTTTTTTATTTTGATTTAAGTATTGCTATTTTTTGTTTTATTCTAGGTCAGGTCCGAACAAACATTCAGATTCCCGTACATTAGTGGGGGTATCCCAATCCCCTAGTCATTCAGTGTATTTTCACCTCATTAAAAATACCTTGCATCCCGTATCAAATAAGATCAATCCGCTGTATAAGTATTACAGCCCGCATCCTAAAGGTGGCTAAAACATCTAACGATTCGTGAGTTTTTTCAACTGATACCGAAAAAAAAAAGCTCGAATGTGTGCCGAGGCATTACCATTTCCCTTCACTCTGATTCCTTTTCCTCGTTTCAATTGGCTAAAATAAATGCACTTTGTCACGTCTATGACTTAATTTCTATTGTTTGGCACGTACAATTACGTGCTCACTCATTCAACTAGCTATTTATGAAAGTATAAAATAGATCTTCAACTAAACGCCTTTTCTTGTGGGGACATTATACGATTATCCACGTTGTACTATATACATAGGCTACTGTATATATTCAGCGGAGGCATTACATTTCAATCGAGATTTAATAGGACTTGGAAAGCTGGAACATAACGATGAAACTGCCATCTGGCGGCCTACTCTCTAAAGATCATGTTACCATTAAAGCCGAAAAACATATTTTTAAAAAACTAAACTACAGAAATTTGTTATTAGACTTTGACAGCGGCTTTAAAATTCCTATAATGGGGGTATAAATCCCCAGTAAATATATGGACGACCCCTTCCCTGCATATGCGAATCTGTGATTTCTTCTGGTGAATCCAGCATATATTGATGCGAGTTTGTTGTTATATGCATGAGCGGTAAAGTCAATAGACGAAAGAATGTATTTACCCTCAATTAGCTTCCATACAAAACTCTGCATTCGTGCTTTCAGACCTTAATTAATTCAATTGTGAATCACATGCATATTCATAGGACTGGGGTGCATGTCAATTGAAGCTAGTTATTTATGCACTAAATCTAATTGGAGCAAACGCCGAACGAATGAAGACATCCCCATGTGTCTAAAGCGAACAATTTCGTATGTGTTCGAGTGCACAGATTCGACCATATGTTCATTTAGTCTACACAAATCGCCTCCCATAAGCAGGGATTTCATGGTGATGTCTTCCTAGACGCGATTAGTGGATTTACATGCGTGGAATAATTCAATCCAAGAAAATCTCACATTGCAGATTAGCGAACATTTGGTAAAAATAACAAAAGAGGAATGCACGTTGATGGAGGCCACACGTTTATATAGAAATATTTATGAACATTAAATAGTATCCGATGGCAGAAAATACAGTATATCATCCAATGCAGCTAACACCAAATGTCGTGCTGGCGCTTTAATGAACAGTGCTTACTTGGTATGCTGTTTTTATAATACGATGCTTACTTTTTGATATTTAGAACATGTTTTAAACCACTAGCTATCACAGCTAAAATGTGAACCATTCATTTAAAATATACTTTAGAAATTCCTTTGAAATTTAAAAACATGGATCCGACACAACTTCAAAATCCTATTTACTTATTTACCAGATAGTGCTACCAAGTAATCGTTATTAACTAATTGATCGTATCCCTGATGTATATGCGGCTACATTAGTCAAAATTCAAGTTAACCTAATTTTGCTTTCCTGTTAATAAAATATACAGTTAGATATTCAAATACAAATCCTGGAAACGAAGTATGTATATCGATACTGCATATTTTAGGGCAGTCTGCAGCCACCTGTATATTTTTAAATTAAATTTTAGCAAAATTCTTCCATTAAAGTGTACTGAATTTAGTGCAACCACACACCGTTATATAAAGTAATGTTTCCTTTCATTTATGGTGAACTAAAAAAAAGATAACATGGTGCACAACGTTTGAGCATGCATTAAATCCCTTTTGCATACGCGTCCCTCAACGTAATTAATGAAGTAATTTAGATACGAGGAATTGGTCCAAAATTTCAAATGAAAGCCGCAAGTCAATGTATGCTTTATTTGCTAAAGTTTGTTTTCTCTTCCGCCGCTGTAGTCAATGGAAAAACCTCATGAGAGAATGGTTTAAAAAATGTATAAAATAAATTGGATGAGGGATCTCTAGGCCTCATCGCTCTCTCAAGATGTAACTTTATAGGCCATGCGGAAAAAAATACAAATTATCAGTTATTGAATAAATATCATGGATGCCATGGCTTACGTAAACTGCTGATGTAGCACTCAGGACACCTGAATGGCATGTAGCATTTAGCCCAGTAGGCATTTAGTAGTACAATTATCGAGCAAAACTTAATAACGTATTGTGATTTGAGACATGTCGAAAATGAAATTTGAAATGACAACACCTTAAGAGAATGAAAAGATTGGGAGTGGTAACCCAATGTTAAAATATCCGATATCACCACGTGATATAGTTCGTGAAACAACGTACAATAGGTCCTACAGCAAAACTACAGCAAAAATAATCTTAATATATTGTTGCAATCAATCGCATTACAATATACAGAGGGCAACATAAATTGCAGAATATCTGTATATGAACACACGAATTACGAAACAGGAAAAACAAGTTTAATATACAGTAGTAAGAAATCGATTTTCGGTTTGGTATTTTGATGAAAGATCAACACAGGAAAACCCCCGTCTGCTTCACATTAGCGTTTTCCAAATGCATTCAATTATTTAGAAGAGAGAAACTCAACCATGACTAACAAATGAAACGTGTACACTAAAAGAAAGGGGGTTTCATAATATAAAACAGAAAGAACTGCTCTTTTGCATCAAAGGATAAAGAAGGAAACTAATAATTTTAATTTAAACGAGCATCTGGGACAACTATCATTGATTCCCATTTATTTTTTAAATAAGTATAGCAATAATTTCAAATGCATTCTATCATAAAGTATTCCATTCATTACTTTTGAAATCACATCAAGAGTAGGCTTTGACCTACAAAGTTAACATATGCAATATTTAAAACATTTTCCAAGAATAAAACAGTAGTACATTCACATGATATACATAGTTGGGATTATTTTGATCACATATCCACAGTTTGTGGGGAAAATTGCTTTAAGTACTCCTACCGGGCGTGACTCTTATTAATTTGCCTAATTATTTGTTTTCAAGTTTTTCAAAAAAGGAAATGCGTGTTTCGTACCGACGTTAAGCTGCTCAGCAACTGCAATCTATATTACGGCACTTCATTTTTTTTTAAATATTGAAAAACAAGAAATAAGAACAACTAATCTTGGGTTTTCATATAAGGTTCCTTTACGGCTACCTAGGTGAAACTGACAAAACAAGTTTCGGTAACCCAGGCGATATTTATAAGGAGCCTCAATAGTCCATGTTACGCCTGCATGACTTAAGAAGTGGATGTTCTGTTCAAAAGATATCCGAAATATGTGCAAAACGAGGCCGTCCATGCGGAGAGGCACACTTTTTAAGTGTCTTATGTATATTTTTTTTTTCTCCCAAAACTTCTCTTTTCTTCGTCTCATTTTTTGTTGCTTAAATTAGAGTGAAAAATCCCCGGGCTATTCACTGGGTTGAAACCTAACAAAGCGCGATGTATTGTGTGGCTGGCAACGTGAGCTCAGGTGGAATAAACAGATTTCAAACCGAGTTTCCCGTAGATACCAATGGATAGCAACACATTGTATTAGACTTTCTTTTGAAATTTCCACAAAAAAGTCAAACTAAAAAAGCGTCACCCACTATACAGGCTACACTCTATACAAGTTAAGCCTAAGGGTCATCATAGTCGCATAACGAATAGTCGTGAGGACGAAATGGGCACACATATCTTATGTCCGTGAGATTGGCTCAAAAGATTTTCGGGCATATGTGCTACACAAGTTTGGTCAAAGTGGATTCAATTTGGTTGCCTTATGGCCATATGCTCACATAGCATGCAAAAGGTCATATCGACATGTAAATTCAAAAAACTTACAGGATAATGCACCTTATACAACATGAATAAAGCGACATAGAAAAATACACCAGGAAAGATGCACTTATCGAATATCATCTAGTAACTGCTGGATCAAAAGCATATTATTTACTTTAAAGATGACATTTTGATGACATGGTTAATTTGGATTTAAGTATAGCTTACTCATAGTTAGCTATACGTTTGGGCACTGTTCTCTGTTGCTTAAATTTGTCTGAAACATGAGTGGACAATTCAAAATAATAACCCGCATGAGATTCTAAACAATATTATATACCTTATATTCATAATGTCTGGGGTGAATTATTCGCATGAAAAAGTCATGGAGGTCTGGAACGTTGTCTTGCTACATTTATTCGCTGTACTGAGCATCTATAATGCAATTCAATTCCGCAACTAGTCTTTAAATTTAATAACTTAAATCACTGTGATAAGATAGAAATATGCTGTATTTGCATATGAACGCCGAATCAAATTTTTGAAGGTTCCATATAATTTGTGATAATTCCAGACTGCGTGCTCGGATATATGGATAACCGTAGGCCAGACATGCAAATAAAGTCTGCTTCTGACAGAAAGATATTAAATTTTGATACAGTTCAGAAAAATAAATAAGAAATTTCAAAAATATCGATGCGTAAAATTAAATTCCCAATTCATAATTATACAAGATGTATTTCTCAAAGGACCTCACTTTCGATAAGCGTATCGTCAAGTGTATATAAACATGGAAATCAAGTCTCGTGTAATAGAGAGTGCCATACAGTCAAATAATAAGAAAATGCAATAGCACAAGTCTTCGTTAACATTGCTTGAGTATGAAATGACAACACGTTTCAATTAAAGTAAATTATTCTAGTAATTAGAAGCTCCTTTAATTTAAACAAAAATTAATCATCTAGCAGATATGTGCACTATATATGAGCATGGTTGCAATATTTAGCAATTTTACAGCAGCATAGATTGTATCCATGTACAGCTGTCTTTGATATATACCGGTAACACAAATACAAAAAACGTGTATTTTTCAGAATGGCATGAACCAGTTATATCGAGATGCAATATTCCTTCATATGTCCCGAAGCCACAGCGTTATACTAGAACAGGAAACAGGAAGATGCTTTCCATAGCACGATGAGGCAAAAATCGTTTTAGGAAGATGCAAAGATGTAAAATCCGTCATAAACATCTGTTCTAGCGAAAACATACCATGGTTTTTAACAATCTTTATGGGGGAATAGGATGTGCAGCACAGTTCTTGTTTTAAACCTGTAGGCCACAAACCGTCAATTCAATCGAAGAATGCATATACACCGCAGATGTAATTTGCATACAAACCATTTGCTTTCAATGAAAATTATTGTGGAAAAAAAAACAATCAAATCCTTGTAAACTTCTAAGTAATGTTAAGCTCCTCCTTTATTTGTATTGAATGTAGTTTGAATACCTCCTTCTTGACTTCGTTAACTCAGTTTTTGTGGCGAAAAAAATACCGATTCTTATAAAAGACATTCAGATAACTAAAGCTTAGTCATGCTTGATTATGCTATTAAAGTGAACGATTCTGAACAAATTCTAAACATGTATCTTTTCAGAACGACTGGTTCATCCCATTACATCGGTGCATAAACTTCAAATTTCTCCCCAGAAAAATGATGAAATTTGCATCGATTTTACTCCGATTTAATAATATTGTTTATTTCTGGTCGTAGTCAGAAATATAAGTTGATGTATAAATAACAAAATTGAAAATTATAGGCATCTGTTTCCAGGAACCAAATTTGGATAAAAGCAAACATGTAATGTTTAATATTGTAACTCGTGGAGTCGTCACCATTTTCAGTTTTGCCAGCACAATTACAATGATTTTTCGTTAATGAATATAAACAGTTTAAAAATCCTTTAAAAGCACCAAAGTGCATAAAGCTCGTTTTCTCAACTTTCAGTCTTTTTAGGCATACATGAAATCCTCACTACAGCACCACAAAGCACGAAAATGGGATTTCTTGCTGCCCCAAAACACTATAAAATTGCAAGACATGCCAAGAGCATTCAGTCAAAGGCTGGATTTCAACCAAAGTGGATTTCTAGAATACTCAAAGTTTTCTTTTAAAGTTTTTTTTACTCTGAAAACTGCTCGAAAACAAGCATGCATTACAGCTTATACATTATACTTTGATTTCATTTCGCCCATATACGGCTCTGCAGGTATTTGACCATAAAGAGAGCGTAGTAAGTCGCAACATATGGATGAAATATTTATTCGTCCATTTTTAAACCGGAATCCTATTAAGGTATTTTACTGGTGAACGCAGTAACGTTAAAACGCTCTGGCCTCTCGACAAACGAGTGTCTAAAGCGTTTATACGAGGACAGATTATTTACTGTTTCTACGACAAATTTCACATTCACTTTCAACTGATTGGTAGAATTATCGAGCCAATAGGGCTGACTGGTTCAATCTGCAGTAGCCTAGGTGACATCATAGATTAAGTAGCTTTCATCTTATAAACATGCTGAAATAGTCGCACTGGAGCCCTCACCAGGGTTATCTGGTTTTGTTGAAGGCATTCAGTATGTGCGAGCTGTTTGTAATATGCTAACTGTGAATAGCATAACAATTACAATTCTGCATGCCAGTGCAATGCCAGTGAAAATTAAGAATGGTAATACAATTAATAAGTTATGAATATGAGTAACTGTGTTTTAATACCTACCTTTTTGCGTTGCTTTCCGAGTTAGATTTACTCTATAAACGATCCTCATCGAGCATATGCCCCAAGCAGGTTGCATGCATATTTAAATTTATTGAAAATATCATCGGGTTTTGACATTTCACATGACATCTCATTGGAGACCTCCATTGAAAAAATTTCCCGCTTCTAATCCAATCTTTCCAGATTTCAAAGTACACCAAAAAGTGCTCCAGTATTTGCATACCAGTTGGTAAACATTGGCGGAAATGCAAAAAAAAAAATTCTTTTAAATTTGGTCGCGAGTTTACATTAAGCACTTGCGTCAAGTTATCAGTAGTAGTACAAGTTTTACCTTTGGCATTTAAATAATCTAATTGGTCAATTCATTAACCAATCTAATAAAATAAAATCTTGTCGCAGTGGGGCGCTGTTTTGAATACATGCATAACTTCAACCTGATTGGTTCAAGAACTTGATGACGATCGTCGTTAATGTAAATTTAACGCAGAACTCAAGTTACGCAACGCAAAAATATATAATAAAAAAATGCAAGTATGCAGTCTATGGCATAATATTAAACCAGAGGATTACAGAAACACAATAAATATAGTAATAGTGATGAAGGAGGGAATTAAAAAAAATATAAGACACCGATGGTGGCGCCCTCTTAGTGCTTCAATTATGCCCATGTGAGTTAAAAAGTAGACTGAATTTTTTGGAAAATAAGTACCGAATAATGGTAAGTGAAGGTGTGAAAGTAAGATAGACAGAAACATAAAAGAGGTTGGGATAAAATAGCCTGATGATTGAGAAAAAATCGATATGACAAGCGAACTAAGATGCCACGGGCCTATAAATAAGCCTGTGGTGCAAAAGCTTGCATATTTCAGGCAATCCCTCATGAACTGAAAATTTTCACCGCCAGAAAACTGAATAGGACTGCAGCTATTTCAGGCCGATTACGCCAGGTCTCAAACGCATTTCCACGAACATGACATCGCATTTGTAATTCACCAAGTGGGAAATAGAAAGTTGTTCCCCAATAGTCAACGAGATGCAGAAAAATAGAAGCTGTATGTTCTGTAACATTCCTATACCTATAACTTACCTCAGAGTGTACTGGAACGAATCTTAGTAATTTGAAATCACGATTGCATAATCGTAAACCAAATTAAGGCGGGTCTAAAATGCATATTAAAAAGCTGGTACAATTTTTCGACTGCTAGTAAATATGACAATGTTTAACTACTTTAAAGATAAGTTAGATGTTTTGTAATTACATTTCATGAATGATATTGCAAAAACGCTTGTAATTTGAGGAGGTGTTATAAAATTGTAAGGCTTTATGTGTCCTTGAACTCTATATCAGACTAAAATGGGATATAAATTGCATATAGTAGAGCAAAGTTTTAAAACTGTTGAATTTCATAAGAATTTTTAAATTTCCTCAAAAGATTCCATAAACGAAATGCAATCTGTTCAAAATTAAAACAATAACAATCCGTCGAGCCGGATTTGAACCAGCGACCTAAGGATAAGCTTGAACCACCACTACTCTACCAACTGAACTATCGACGGATACAACCAACACCGACTTACCAGAAATTTCATAAGAAAATACAACAAGAAATGTCCTCAAAATGGTTTATAAAAGAAAAATTGCCTTCTCAAATTGTTTTAAAAAAAAAACAATCTCCGTCGAGCCGGATTTGAACCAGCGACCTAAGGATAAGCTACAACCACTACAGTCCTCCGCTCTACCAACTG
>JAUJYV010000315.1:0-53742 GCA_033995625.1 Ophyiulus pilosus
CGTGCACCTGACCTTGCATGCAGGTTGTAACATCAAGGGCAAAGGTGAGGCGCGCTCCTTGGGCAGGAATTTCAACAATTTCCCTTTTTTTGTGTTTTAAAAAGACTTGATTTCCTCCTCTTTTTTTTTGGCTCAATTGACTTTTGCATTTTCCACCATTTTGAACATGTGTGCTTTTTTTCTCTTCTTCTTTTTTCTCCTTTTAATTACATCATTTTGCGGTTGAACATCGATTTTAGTGAATACACACGAGGATATAAAATGCAGTATAATTTCAAATTATACAGAACCTAAGCAATTATATCGCCAACTTGTATTAGCATCAATTTATGTCGATCTGAAACATTTTTATCCATATCCTCTCTTCAAATAAAAAAAAGCTATTATGAATTGTTGTAAAATAATTGATGTTTGTTGGAAATACTTGTACAATGTTTTGCCAAAATAAGAAATTTTATTGTGAATAATCGATACTTGGTGAAAAAACGTAGTAATATTTAATTACTTACTAAGTTTTTCGTCAACGATTTTGTGAAATCAGAAGATTTTTTTGGGAAATCTTAAAAACATTGATGTAGTTGTTGAAATAATAAACATAAGTCGGGACAACGTCTTATTATTTAAATACTTGCTAGTTATATTAATAATTGACAATTTTTGAAAAAAAAGTGTTGTGATTTTGTAAAATACTCAACATTAGCTGAAAAAAACGAAATATTTTTGTGAATTTTATGTGAAATACTGACTTATTATGATGAAAAACCAGCATTTTTTCTAAATACTCTACATTTCCTTTAAAAGCCTTTATATTATTTTGAAATACTAGCTATTTTAGTGAAAGTTTAGATATTTTAACACATGTGGGTGAGATTTTTCTTACCTTGTATCACCCTGAATTTGTTTCTTTTTTCTGGTCATCTTTCGCTTTTTGTCCCGTAATTTAGTGACCTAATTCTCAGCTGATGCATTGACCATTCGAATGGCGTATTACTTCCGGTTTCTGGTCATGCAACCACTAATATTCCGATAGCCAACGTTTCCTTTTCATCGCTTTTGCTCCCCATTTCCAATGACCATTCATCTTCCTTCTAAATGGACAATGTCCTAAAAACAAGTTTATTAATACATACAATATAATAATAAACTTCCAATTATATGCATTCAATTCAATCACGAAGAAATGCTTTCAATAATTTATTCAAAAGCAAAATTTGAATTTTCAAGTAGAAAACAATGTAATGGAAAATTGCTGGATTTTTTTTGGTAAATGAATAAACTAAAGATTTGCACGTATTTTTATTGTACTAGTAAAATACATTTAAGATTCGTGAGCTTTCATTTTTATTTGGATAATTTTGCGAAATATTGATTTTAGATGGTGACAGTGCTCAATGTTATTTTGATAGAGTATAAATTTAAAACTACTTTTCACAATGTCAAACCGTTCCATATTGTTCAGTCGAATTAAGTCATATTTGCAATTCAATGCATTTCAGTTTTTCAGTCTACATTCCTGATATTCGTTAAAACTCTGGTTATTCAGTCAAAACTGGTGAAATTTTCATTGAATAAAAATCAAAATGCTCAAGTTTTGTAGTCCAAACTTTCCTATTTTTAGTTCAAAACTGTGGTTTTTCAGTCCTGTTTTTCTGCCTCCTATTATTAGGTCACAACTTGTGGTAACATTTCTGCTAAATTTCGTATAACTTTTTTATTATTTTCAATTAGATAACCAACCATACATGATTTTCACATTTTTATTTTTGTTTAAGGATATACCAATATAGAGGAAAAACGTTGTCATATTGTATTCCAAACATGCCCTTTTTAAATTCATCTGAAAAGCTATAGGAATATAATATATTACATTTCCTTATAAAGGACTAGGGATAAAGGACGGCTGTTCGGTCACACTGCTTCGTTTCTCAACATCTTCTCATTTTGCTATTGCATTTCCTTTCTAAGAAGAAATATTTGTGGAAGGGGGGATGTTTAATGTGTGAAAATGCATCCATGCGTTGATAAGGCCCTCGATGGTCGCCCATAAAGTAACACTAACTCTAGGGACAAAACAATTTCAGGATTGCTTTTATGATGGGAAGCTATAGGGAGAAAACATTCAGAAAAACCATCTTCCTCCTTCGGACAATGGAAAAGAAAATGCTTGGATTACAAGCAGTTTCCTGTGAATCCTGTGATGTAACTCTTATGCACCCTCAATGGACATAAAACTCAAATCATGCTTTCATAAAATTGCTTTTAATTCCTATCACAGCAATTATTACAATAGAGAATCACCGTTTTAAAATATTCTCACCATGAAAAAATGTATTTACTAACTTGTTTCTGTAAGAAAATATGTGTTTATAAACACTTTAATTCACAAAAATCAATTTTTTAACACCTTTCATTCTGAGAAATTCATTTCAAAACATTGCATCTGTTTTGATATATTTTTTTATTATGAAAATATCTATTTACAAATTTGTTTCTTTTCTGAAATATTTATTTCGAAACAGTTTAATTCAGAAAAATGGATTTTCTAATAGTTTTCATTCAGAGAAATTCATTTCGTACGTCGAATGGACAAAAAATCTTTTTCGATGTGTTTTTATTTTGGAAAAATCTATTTACTAACTTATTTCTTAGATAAAATATGTGTTTTTAAACATCCTAATTCAGAAAAATGTATTTTTCAACAGTTTTCATTCAGAAAAGTTCATTCCAAAACATCGCACGGAGAAAAAATCTTTTTCCGTACATTTTAATTAAGAAAATATCTATTTCCAAACTCGTTTCGTTCGTGAAATATCTATTTAATATACATTTGCATCCTTAAAAGTGCATTTTGTAAGTCTTCACTAACAGAAATTAGTTTCAGAATATGTTAGGTAGAGAAAATTCTCACTTTAAACGTATATCAATCTGAAATGTTGTTTCAAAATATGTTTACTTTTCAGATTAAAGATTTACAGACAACATTATTTTCATTCAGTAAAATTTATATAAAAACGTGCGTTACAACCCACCGACATAAAACGTAGTTCTTAGAAGACAAAGGTATAAAATATAGCAAAAATTGCTCTAAAATCTGCCTTTTCTAAGAAAAACCACTTCCTTTTCCGATTATTCTATAAAGTACATTTCTGAATTGCGAAATGGAGCTGACATTTATGAATATTTAGGTGTAAATAAATTGTTGATAAGAAAATATCTTAATGTTTAAGTGTAACTTTATGACTTAACTTTATTTAATATTCTATGTTAAACATAACACGTGTATCAAAATAAATGTCTTAATGGATTATTATGAAATATATGGATTTTAAATTTGAAAATATGTTAATATTTCAAACAAACGTTTTAAAAAACAATAGTATCACAACATATAATTTAAAATACGATTTTTAAATATAACATTATGATTTAAATTTATGTTTAACATGTGTATCAAAATAAACAAGTCAAAATTAAACAGTATTTTCTTCAAAATGTGCCACATTTATATGCCTTATTCTGACATGTTTTTTCCAACTTCTGAATATAACAAATTTTCTTTTTAAAATCTGAATAGTTTCTGTTGAGTTTAATGTTTTGTTTTCCCTGACATTCATTTATGAAATATGTATGTTTAGAAATTCTTTAATACAAAGTACAAATAAAAAAAAGGAAATCTATTACTATTAAAGTCGATGTTAGACAAATCTCTGGCTAAAATACACAGATTTTAAGGCTATAACTTGAAGAGGCCTAGACACGAAATAGCATTTGCAATATATTACATTCGGTCTAAACAAATATAAATGGAGGTCTAATAAAATGTTTGAACTTCTCGAAATTAGGCTTGTTTTTTTTCCAGAGCACGTAAAGCTGCTACGGTCATAAATAAACACAATTTTTGAAAACGTTTCTCCATTTCTAATTCCGCCATATAAAACCCGAGGAGCTTACGTTTTCTGCCTGGATAAAATATGAGAAATGGTTTGAAAAAAAAGCAAACAAATATAAAGGAAAAGCAGTTTCGTATATATAAGAACAATGGATATATTATAGGAGAAAGGTTCATTTCGACTAGGAGTTTTTACCCTCAAAACAAACGCCCGGTTATAAATCAAAAGTCTCGTGGAAAAATGGCAAAACTTTCAAATCCAACCAAGAAATCGCTTTTTTTTCTACTTTTTTATAACAGATTTATGGTTGCTTTTATTTAGGCCTTGTGTGAAATATCTCGGGTCAAATAGCTTCAATGTATAGGATCTTTGCGCGGTTTAGACATTTGTTTTCAAAGTTTATACTTGCCATATGTTGGAGATCATTGCATAAATGCTACAATTGGTTTCACTATTCAATGACATTTGTAAGTGATATTGTTTTCGTACAATTTACTTTTTTATTGAAGAACTTGTGATTTAATAACCGTAAAGTTGTGCTCATTTAAACTGCTGATCTTCATTGTAGGGTTTAGGTGCTTTATTTTAAAATTAATACTTAATGTCTGTATACACAAACGTCTTAGACATATTTTGGACAAATACCAGAATTGGATTGACTTTCCAAAAATATGATAATTTGTTATATATGCCATGTTTTTATATATAACCATACAATTCTCATATCTAAACCTATTTTTCCACTTCATAAAAATGTGTTTCGTTGTCCCATTTTAATTTGTACCATTTTGAGGGTTTCATATTTTTTTTTTTCTGTTTCAAAATAATGTTTTTAAAAAATGTTTGTTTTTGAATTTGGGGTTAGTATCTTCGTTGATGCGCGTTGAGAAAGTTTTCCCCTCCCATGTTGTTACGTGATTTGTTATTTTAAGCTGTTTTTTAGGGTTGTTTGTTACTCTTTCAGTCATGGCTAAAAATGTCCTTCATCCATTTAGACTCGAATGTTTTGGCTGTCGTTGCTAATTAGGGCCTCTTGTGTACTCTCTTTTCTAGTCATGTTTTCATTTTTCTTATTCCTCTTTCACTATTTCGAAAGCAGCCAAAACAAGATATAAATCTTTAGCGTTTTCCTAGTTTTTTTTTTCTCTATGCCAAAGTCGACGAAAGAATGTTATTTTTTAGAAACGTTTTGGCACGTTAATTATTTATAAATATACAAAGGAAGAGGCTGTCGTGACTATGAGGCCTCGGTAGAAAAACCAACTGTGGCACGCATCTTAAGACACGTGATAAATGAGGCAACCAATCATTCATCATCTGGGAAATTTGCTCGGATTTCAGCCAAAAAGATAAAGGGATAACTTGGTGTCACGTGATTTTTAGCGGGCTAAAAGTTGTCAGCATCGCACAAATTAATGTCGAGTCTTTAAATGGTCTGGCCTGTCTTAGAAAGAAATGAAAATTTAATGGCCAATTAAGTAATTAACCACACTAAAACTTGTGTATATTTTTAGTTTAATAACGAGGGTGTCAAAGTCAATTTATACGAAAACTCGTGACAGCGATTTCAATGAAGTTGTTGTTTAGTTTTTAAAGGCTTAAGTCTTGGTCAAGGTTAGTTAAGTAAATGACAAAAGTGAATCCTACAAAAAATCCTGAAATTTGAGATTGTTAAATTTTTCAAAATGTCATGTTTTTGCGATGGCCTATATTAAGTTTTCAATCGTGAGTGGAGTGAGA
Source organism: Ophyiulus pilosus (assembly GCA_033995625.1). Classification (NCBI taxonomy): domain Eukaryota; kingdom Metazoa; phylum Arthropoda; class Diplopoda; order Julida; family Julidae; genus Ophyiulus; species Ophyiulus pilosus. Next base: position 5,631 of record JAUJYV010000315.1, read on the forward strand.
AAACAGAAGTGAATGCAAATCAGGGTTGTATTAAAGAAGTTTATTGGTTTATTTACATTTATGTTGATGAAGCAATTTTCCTATCTTATTTGCTTTTTTCTCCTTTGATGTCGATGAGAAAAACCCTCGTTTCTTGAAACTCAGTATGAAAAGTCTTTTTTGTGTGCAGGAAACTTGTTTTTGCCTCGACTTTCCTCCCAAACCCCGTGTTTTGTGACCCTGACTGAATTCGTTTTCGGCTTTTAATCCACTCGGAGCAGAGACGAAAAATGCCTAATTTGCATATTGATGACAGAAACGTTGAAGGCGAGAGGCACAAATCGACTGCAAATTGGGATGGCAAAAGCAAATGCAGTTGATGTAATTATGCAGTAGAAGGAAGGGTCGTTGAATTTACACCATAACTGCAAAATGCGGACACTAGAGGGCGTCTTCTTCAAACTCACAGCTATTAAAAGGGTTGTAACCCCTAAAAAGGCTTATCTTTTAACTAAAGTAAGTTTGGTTAATGTTATTGAGTTGCAATCTTGGTGCTACTTTAACTCTTGAAACATTAAATAACCTGAAATAACTTTTAGAAGGTTCATAACCCCTAAAAGGCTTAACTTAAAAAAACTAAAAAAAGTTGTGTTAAAATTAATTGGTTCTTCTACTTCTCGTTGAGTTTCAATCTTGTTGCTATCTGTCACAACCTCGTAGACTCCAAAAACCTTAAGGTAATACATAAATAATCTAGTTAAACAAATAAAATAACCGAGACAAAACCGAAAAGGTATATATAAAAGGGTTATAAGTAAAAATAACTGATTTGTATAAAGTACTTCCTAATGGGACTTGTTTATTGAAGTTTAACCAAAAATATCTACCTTGAAGCAGAATTTTATTATGTTGAATGTGAACAGTAATGCAGAAATATTTATTTGAACAACTGCTTTTAATAAATTTTGCTTTTTGTGTTTTGAGGTTAAAACAACTTTTTTTTAAATGACTACATATATGTCCATAAATTTGTCAGTAGTTTTGCAATAAGCGAAAAAGGGTTATAATTCAAAAGATTACGGAGCTCGAAGTGCATGAGTTAAGAAATAAATTTTATCAAAACTAGTCCATTATTGTACTTCCTGTTCATCGTATACTATTGAACTTAGCCTTCTTTATATACTGTATGTCCTTATCTGACATTTGACAACTTGGAAGTAGTATAGATATAGTTTTTTACTGATGCATCAGTATGTTTCATGTGAACTTTATAACTTAAAAGTGAAAATGTTGGGGAAAAAGTATGGATACCATGCATGGTTTTAAAAAAGTAATTCATCTGATATTTTTACATAATTTATCCTTATGTTCCCCCTTGTTTTATATATTGAGTTTATTTTCATCATTTATAAGTTTTTAGATTGATTTCGATAGGGATCGTTATTGAAAATGTGGTTTTGATCGATCTCACTTACCTTGTATATTGTTCAATAAATAGCACATTTGTTTCAAGGGATTCCCATGGAGATTTACTATTTTTTCCGGTTTGAGTTTATACGATATTGTACAAGATTTCTTAAAATTTGCTAATACAATGTTCAATATTTCTCGTATTAAAAAAAATGTAATCGCTTTGCATTTTGACTTAATTTGTTTCTCGATATATTATCATTTGTATAATTATTATACATGATGCCCCAAAAGTAGAAAAAAATTTAATATCGATGCATATCTTTGATGCATGATTTTTTCTCTCTTTTTTTGATTTACACTCTTTATGATACGCGTCTTCCCCTTTAATATCTTTTATCATTTTAATAAATCTTCATGTTTTTCCTCCAAAGGCATAGCAGTGAATAAATAAGGCAGAGTGGCGTTTAGCATATTGAATTTCTCCGCTTATTAAGACGGGTTTTGGCACGAATTTCATTATTAAATAATATGAAATTTAATTTAGAAATTTGAGAGAATGAAAATATAAAGCCATGCTTTTCATTTTGTGAAAAGGTACAATGGGCTCCAAATGATTAATTGCTGTTGCTGTTTTTCCATAATAACACAATAAAATATTGCATTAATTTTTTCTTGAAATTTTCATTAAATTCATATATCATAATGAATGAATGAATGAATGAATGAAAAGCACATGTACGTGTTAAAAGTGAGGAAAACGATGAAAATCGTTTGAAAATAATTGTGGTAGTATTTCCAAGTTTGAATAATTAACTTTGAAAATTAGCGGACATTTCGGATGAAGATTAATATGCGAAACAGCGCAAGGAAAATGTAATTAAAAATTGAGTATTAGGCGAGCGAAAGCTTGTGGTAGTTAGGAAAGAAATGACACAGATTTTATATTTTTTCAAAAATAAATTATTATGTTTTTATATAAAATCAGCAGCAAAATAGGACCAAATATGCAAAAACTATATCACATTTACAACCCCCTTTAGTTACGGATGCTGTCTAGAATACATGTGGGGCATACCCTTACACACTATCACCTGCTTGCAAAAGAGCCACCATTTCCATCTTGTAATGCATTTCTGATAGTAGGGGCATATTCGCAAAAAGATCTGCACAAAAGCTGATACCGACAGTCGAAATGGTTGCACACTCGTTTCTAAACCCTATGACGTGGGGTTCGTGCCCTGGTCGAGGTCGGTGTTAATTTCTGTGAAAATACCCCCTGCTCTCTGCACGCTATTTACCCCCTCTCAAGAAGTAGTGGATGTCTCCTGTTAAAGGAAAATTTTCCAGGAAGATGATGGAGGCTGTACCTACATCACGATGTAGGTTTAGCAGACCCTCGCTATTCGGTGGCTCTTTATACTGCAAGTTCAGATACAGCATGGCTGGGGATTCACCTTATAGAAAATAACACAAATCTACAATACTGCCAAAAACCAGCGGTATAGAGAGGGTCAACTCTTATTCCTTCATGAACATTCAGTACACAAGAGATCGCTCTGTGTTGAGAGTCAAGGACCGACTGACTGCACATAACTCTGTCGTGGTAACGCTATCGGCCTTTCATTCAGGAGACCTGGGTATAATTCCCGGGTATACTATGACTGTGGTTTTCACGGTTTTCCACAGTTGTTTCCAAGCAAATGCCAGGATAGCTCCTCTAAAAATCGGCCACGACCGTGCTTCTTCCACTCCTCATATCTATTATAAATTACCAAACAATCCAAAAAAAATCCAAAATACTAATACCAACTGCCAGGTGGGTTGAGTCCCACAATGCATGGGTGTTCACTCCCCTGTTTTTGGCCCTCTATGCAGAAATAGGACACCGTTAAAAATCACAGAACAAATAATTCCTGGCAACTGGTGAACTGGTTAAACTGGTCCACTAGACATACTGGCGCCCATATCACGCCGTTCCCCTTTCTTACACTCAGGTGGCCTTATACACCCATTTTGACCTTCTCTTACATCTTTCTATGACTTACCTCGATAAATGTGGTCCATTCCTAGCTGTTGATCAGCCCACGTCTTTATCATAGACTGACTGACGTCTATGTCTACACAGTTTTCTGTATTACAGTCACGAGGCATTTTACACTCATTTTAACCTTTTGCCTTTATCTTTTAATCTTCTACCTTTATCTTTTGATCTACTTTTTTCCTGTTGCTTATTATTCATTTTAGCCGCATAATCCCAACACCGAACAACTTAAGCTATGGTCTTTTGGACCAACAACATGTTAGGACCGCATATCGTGTTTCCCCGTTGTGACGCTAATATTTGCGATACACTGCAGTTTGCAATTTAGGTTATAGTTATATTTGAGTTGGGATGACTCGAACTATTTTATGATAACATATTTATGAAATTTATAAGAACAATTTTGTGAAACTTTTTCCATTTTTCTTGATTTTTTGTTACCGTATCATCCTTTTGAGATAATTTTTGAATAAACATTTTTGGGAGATGTATATAATTTGTGAAGCTAGGCTTAATGGCATCTTGATAGCTAATAATGTTAAGGCTTTTAAGCTCGGTGTGTTGGGGCTTTTCTTTTTCATTTGTTATTGTTGTCTCTGTTGTTATTGTTAATTCCCTCTTAAAAGGAAAGAGGAAAAGATCGTCCATTCTATCTGATAATTAAATGAAAACTTTGCCTCTGGGAAATATTTCTGGTGCAGAATGATTAATCGACGAAGCTTTTGGTGTTTCAAAATTAAAACGTTCCTCGCTAATTAATAAACGCTTCACGGAATACCAGAAAAAATTAACGAAATGTAAACAAACATGCATTTTACTACAAAATTTACAATGGTATTTCGAAATACGTTATGAAATTAGCAAACACATTTGAAATGCATTGGGAAATCTTCTTCCATATGGTTAAATTCAACACTCTAGATGAGCACCAGTAATTTTATATTTATATTATGCAGAAATAAATATCGTTACCAAAATTAAGTTTAATAATAAAATTATTATATATATTTTTATACAAAAAAACAACAGACTACGTTACATAATTATCATGCTTAACAAATTATACTTTATAATTCATTGTTTTTTCCCAAATTGTTATCTATAAATTTAAAAATTAACAATACTATTTTAAAACAAATTAATAATTAACAAACTGCTTTACATAATTAACACAATTAGCAAATTGTTTATTATATTTAAATTGTTAATTTATTTATACATTCAAAAATCCGGTTAAATTTCAAAATGAATTAATCATATGGAGTATGTATACATTTTAGGTACATATTATCAAGTGAATGTCATGAAATGTCACAATTCAGTTTATTAAATTTCAATTTGTTTTCAATACAAAACTTTATTATTTTATACGAAATGGGTACTGGATATTATGATTAACATTTTGTAATTGTATGTTGCCAAAAATATCTCTCCTGACAAAATTGATTTCATTTTGCATTTTTCCAAATGATAACATGTTATTTTTAAATTTTGAACAAAATATTTCTTATACTTTTGCTTCAATTAATCGAGACTATGAAGTATGTATGTTTCTGTCATACAATGACAGCAACAAAATTGAATTTTCGATTTTGAAAGTTATTTTTACATTAAAAATGAAAATTAATTTCCCAAAATTCGATTAATTTCTGCTGACATTTAATGCAAAGATCTAATTTCTGTTTTTTATCGATTATTTTTAAAGTTTTGCAACTGTTTTTTATACATTTGTCTGATCGTTTATCCACTTTTTGATATTTGTCTTCTGGAACATTTTCTTCTATAAAATGCACTTGTATTTTCTCATACTTTTCATAGTTTTCTGGATGATTTACTAAAAGTATGAGTGGGGCACTTCACCTGAGTTCAGCTTTATTTAAATTCAAACTTTTTCTAAGGTTTTCTTGCAGGGTTTTTTCGTGCATTTCGTATATCGAAATCATAAATATTTTTGCCTCGCATATTGCCAATTCTTAACTTTGACAGCTAAGAAAATATATTTCAATACTTTAGGCATAAAAATAACCGACGCAAAAAATATAAAAAAAAGATTTTCTACTTTGAAGTGTGGATAAAACGTGATGCAAAATAAAAAGGGAAAAAGGAATTTTGGTTGATATTTCAAATTGAAACAGTTTTTTTTCTAGATAAATATCAATATGTTTTCTATTGATTTTCGTTTTGTATGTGAAATATTCACTTTTAATAATGTTGATACCCAAAATAGTTAATATTTTTCCCATTGCTAGTATTTAGCACAAACATACTATACAAAATTATATCCTTAGTACAAATAAGAAACTTACACTTTAATTAAAATTTAACAGATAAAGCACTAATATGTTATTAAAATAAAATTGCAAAATTATAAAAATGATGCTTTCAATATATAAATTTAATATCTGAGACATGTACATACTTTAATATATTGAAAATTGCTGTTCATTTTGCATATTCATATAATGTACAGATAAGATTTGCTATTATTTTATAAAGATAAGATGTGGATAATCAAGATTTGTAATTAGTGTTTGCCATTAAATCCTAATTAACACATTATAAAAATGAAGATTTTTTGTTTTTTACCCCTGAGTAATTTTGAAAATATCGTATCTGAAGAGCCCTCCTTTATAACTTCAGTAGTGGTTTGATAATTTATTGTCCTCTGTAAATAATTTCTAGTTCTCGATAAGAAAGATGGTAAACATAAGATTATTGTATCAAAAACATTAACGTCTTTTCAGAAAAAAAAGATTTTTTATATACTGTATAAAGAGACGCTTCTATAAAGATAAGAGATTGTTTAGTACTAACAGATATTGGCTAATTGAGACAGGTATTTACTGATTGAAATAAGATTTTACTAATTATTTTCCCTACTAATGAACATCAGGAAACTAAATAGGTTTTTTTGCGACTCATTAATTAACTAAGCGAATGGAGAAATGGCAATTAAATCAAAAGTAAAAAAGTAAAATTGTTAAGAAATAAATTAAAAGTACGTTTTTTTTTTGTTTTTTTTTGCAAATGTAAACAAAACCAAAAAAGATAGGATAAATAGTACTAACGCAAGTTTGTGATTTTATCTCTGCTCCCTATTGCGAAGTTCCCTAAGCATACACCACAGTCAAAAGCTTTTCACTATTTGAATATTTGAGATTTAGATTAACTTGTTTACTTAATTCATTAGTCGAAACTAGTTTATTGAAACATACCAGACAAATTGCTCTAAGTTTGTCGAATTTGTCAATCCTTCCATTATCCACTTTAAGTGGTATACATCTGTCTAAGGTTTACTGCGATATTACTGATATTACTATGGTGTCAAGATGGATGCTTACTATTGGTCCTTCTTTTTGCACGTGATTAGATGATGAAATAGCCTTCCTGGCGAATCTCCAGATTTAGTAGAAATTCAATCTAACAATGATGTCTAAGTCACTACCGACGTAGGAGCATTCTCCTGAAATTGGGTATGACCCCTTCAACACCCTTCTACCATATGGCTTTTATTTGCTGACTGTAGGGTACTGAGTTGAATTGAGTATGTAGTATGTGTATTTTGTTCTGTTATATGCGTTATTATCAGCATCAACAATAAATGAAACAGAAGTATTTTTATCAATTCTTAAAAAATTATAAATTTTAACCTACTTATCGAAAACTACTGATATCAGTCAGCATTGATAATTTGTGTTGATGCTGACTTCGATATTGAATATCGATATTATTTCAGATCATGCCATCCCTTCTGTCAACTCCTTAAAGTTTCTATTATTATGCTTTTATTATTTGACTATAAATAATCGAAGTTTATTTCTTGAAATATACCAGAGAAATCGCTCCCAGGGTTTTCAATTTGTCAATCCTTCCATTGTCCACTTAAGGTGGTACACTTTCATCAATTCCTTTAAGTTTCAAGTTTACGAGATAAACAAGATACTCACATAACCCAACCCTACATTTTTCTCGGGTCATTATATACTTTGTTCGTTGATTACTCTCGATTGATTTGATCCTTGGCTAGTTTGATCAAACAACTCTTTGTTCATTAGATTAAAGGATCATTAAATCTCTTTAACTCATTTGGATATGTATTTCTGTGGTTTCACACATTTGACTCATCATTAGACTATTTAATTATTGAAGATTTTTAATTTTTAATTTGTTGTATGGAATATTTGGTCAACCAACCCTGCTCGATGCAACGTATGCAAATTAAACCATTTAATTCATTTGAAACATATTTCTGATTTGCCCATCGAGTATTTTATCATCCGATCCACAGATTTTTGATGAATCTTAGGGATAAATTTAGTCATCGGAATTTATAATCAATATGTTTTTGGTTCATAGACTATGATATTTGAATCTTACAGAATTTGTTTAGTCATTTATCTTTTTGTGTTTTTTCAATATATCATCATTGAATTCATTCCTCTGTTTGATTTATTGATTCATTTACTCCTTTGATCATTCAATAGCTGGCTCATTCAGTTTTTGATCATTTAATTCTTCGATCATTCGCTTTTTGAACATTTAGACTGAAATTCTTTCCCCGCTGCCTTTTCATCTTTGAAGTTGTTTCCCCCTCAACAATTTCGTCCTAAAATATGAATTATTCCCTCTTTTTTTTTTTGCATTTTTCCTGTGATTTTTCAAAGCGGAAGAGGCTCCAAACTGGCTTTCCGACTTCTCGTAGTCAAATATTCAAATAAAAAAAGAGGTCCATTTTGAATAGGTTTTATACACGGTGCACAAGAGGGTTAATGTCCCTACAAAAAAAGTCATATTCCCAATGATGAAATTCCTCGATGCAAACCTAGCATGAATTGAAAGTGTGGATGCAGAGAGAAATATTCCCTTCCATGGCAAAAATTATTACATCGATCGAGCCACTAATGGCGATTCCATATATTATAGAACTACTTTATCCTAGACTATAATTTATACAAATACGGAAAGGGAGTAAAAAAATGATTTCTGGCAAGAAGCAATATCCACTGACACTGCCAGCATCTGACATTGGAGGCTTCATTATGCCTGATAAAAGCACTCACTTTTATGAACTTACTCCAGCAGACCCAATAAATAAGCATAGCATATAGTGCAACTTAAAACAAGGCTCGTGGACTACTTACAATGCCCATAAATATGTTTTTGACCCACAATTTTTTGTGCTTTTTATTCTGGGCTAGTTTTTGTCTCGTGTTACAGATAATGCTAAAATTTTGTTGTATTAAATTTCTGGAAAAACATGGCATAAATCAAGTTGATGATAAGGGAAATACATAAAATCACTTTGGACGAGATAAGTTTTTGCGGAACTTTTATATATATAATGTATTTATTTTTTGCGGACATACAATATTAAATTAAAAAATGAAATTGTGGAATGAATACATCCAAAGAAAATGTTTTCAAGATGAACAAATTTTTGAAATAATTTAAGTGTTGAAATATACGTTTAAAAATCTTTTGAGTATTATATTATACAAAATTATATACTATATAATTTATAAAATCACTTGCTTTTATAAAATTAGATATATACTAATGTATAAAATTAATTTGAAATATTTTTGAATATTTTTTATAAAAAAAATACAATTACCATTTTTATAAATAATTTTATAGCTTAAAATCTTTAAAAATTAAGGATATTATTAAATTGTCAAGTTATAAATCTTAATTAACACATCATAGAAATGATTTTGTTTCTACAATTAATAATATATTTAAGATTTTTCGCGAATATTTATATAATGTATTAAATAATTATTTCAAAATTAAATCTAGTATTTCTTTTATAAAATACACGCTTTACTTTATTTTAAAATAATTAAGGCATTTAAAAAAAATCCTTTCAACATTTTTTTGTGATAAAAATACTATTACCAAAGTAATAGCCAAGATTCAATTTGATGAAAAGTCTACATTGATCTAAATGTATTCACCGCAACCATAATCCAACCTGGGTTCGAATCCCACTAGTGCCATATACATTTTTTTACACATTTTTTTTTGTAAAATTTATGTTTGTACCTGATATCATAAAAGTATAATTCATCGTTTTCTTTTTGAAATGAGGAAATATTTTCTCGTATCACGTATTTTTATTCGCGTTAAAAAGCCTATTTTACATAAGACAAAAGGATTTTATCTCCGTATATTTCGTATGCCATTTTTTTTCTTAAAATGACAACACAAAAGAAAAGCTTTTTAGCACAAATTTGAAAATTGTCTTATTTTGACAGGCGTTCGGAATGTTAGTTTATTAGGAAAGTGGCATCAAGATTTGCTGTCAGAAATGATACTCAAGAGGCATCCAATAAAAGTCAGAAAGATGTTGTAAGAAGCTGTTCAAAACTTGTTACAAAATACAAACGTGACGAGACTAAAAAAAGACAACTTTCAAACATTTCTGACGAGCAAATATTTTGAAAAAAAAAATGCATACATACATCATGATGAGTAAAATAAGCTTTACTTTCATATAAAAAAAGGGGGGAAAATATCAACAAAAAAATGTTTGTATAAATCAATGGATTTACGTAAAAATACTCGCTATTCCAATCTCACACAAATACTCAAGATGAAGAAAGATGAAAGTAACAAAAACTTAAATCTTCAAGTACACAACTTTTTATAGTACAGTATGCGAGTACCACGAATTTATCTCGAACTTGTTTAAAGTACAATACTTATCTGAACTTGTGGAACCCATGCTTAATCCTAACCATGCATAGACAATTCTGTAATCCTAACCATATATTAACCACAACTAAATCCCAACCAAAAATAAGACAATGCTCAACCCTAACACAGAATTTTCCAGTTCTTTATCCTAACTAAGCCAGGTGGTCCTAACCAAGCCAGGTGGTCCTAACCATGCACAGACAGTTCTGTAATCCTAACCATAACCAACCTAACCACCACTAATCCCAACTAAGCAGTAAACGGGAATTAATCCCAGTCAAAAATAAGACAATGCTCAATCCTAACAAAGAATTTTCCAGTCCCTTATCCTAACTAAGCCAGGTGATCCTAACCATCTTTGAATGGACAGTCAATCCTAACCATGCACAGACAATTCTGTAATCCTAACCATATAGTAACCACCACTAAATCTCAACCAAAATAATGCTCAATCCTAACAAAGAATTTTCCAGTCCCTTATCCTAACTAAGCCAAGTGATCCTAACCATCTTGGCACGGACAGTCAATCCTAACCATGCACAGACAATTCTGTAATCCTAACCATATATTAACCGCCACTAATCCCAACTAAGCAGAAAACAGGAATTAATCCCAACCAAAAATAAGACGATGGCGCAATCCTAACAAAGCTTCTTCCGGCTCCTTTATCCTAAGTAAGAGAGGTGATCCTAACCATTTAGAAACCGACACTTAATCCTAACCACACATAAACGTCAGTGACACAGAAAAACTATGACGCATTTGACGTTTATGACGTTGATTAGAGAAGGGAAAAAAAGCTTTTTTTCTAGATAAAAACTGCTTTTTCTTCCCTCCCTAACACGAAGGAAAAAAAGCCCTAAATGGCTTTTATTTGATTCCATTTGCTTACAGCGCATAAAGCTCATCAGTTAGGACATGAACGTAATAAGGAAGAAGAGAAGGGGGACATATATTCAAGGGGGACGAGGGGTAAAAAAAAGGGGGGCAATTGGGATAAAGGGAGATTAGCAGAAGGGGGTGGCTCAATTAAGGAGGATGAAGGACCAATGTCCACTTTCAGCCCCTATCTAAAATGTTTCCCCTCCCCCCCATCTTTTATCCCCCTACTTTTATCCCCCTGCTTTTTGATGGAGGCTGGCTGTTTCGTATCTTTGGCTTTTTGCTGCAATTGTTAGAGACAAACGGTAATTTAACGAAAATCGGCTTCTGTAACCGAATTACATCATCGTCAATAACAATAATTGAGATGATAATAAACGGGATGAAAAAAAAAAAACACGACTGCGCAACCAAAATGGGGGAAAACTGACACAAACTGCATGCTACTAATTCAGATGCTGGGCCTAATATTTATAGCTAGTTAGGATCACGTGCTTTTTACATGCGTATTGGTGGTGGCAGCGAGCGTACGTTTTTGTACAGCTTGGATGTAGTGTTGGAGTCTGTGTAGTTAGGATCGACTACTGGCTCGTGCTTAGTTGGGATTAACTGCCAGTTTTTGTATTGCTTAGATGTTATTGTGCTAGTGGATAGTTGATGTCTGTATGGTTTGGATCAACTGCTGGTTTCAGATGAGTTAGGATCGTGTAGTCTACTTAGTTGGGATCAACTTCCGGTTTCTGTGTAGTTAAGATCTGTAGTTAGAATCATCTGATTATTATATACATACTTAGTTGGCATCAACTGCGAGTTTTTGTATAGTTAGGATGTAGTGTTAGATTCTGTATAGTTAGGATCTAGCGTTAGATTCTGTATAGTTAGGATCTAGTGCTAGATTCTGTATAGTTATGATCTAGCGTTAGATTCTGTATAGTTAGGATCTAGCGTTAGATTCTGTATAGTTAGGATCTAGCGTTAGATTCTGTATAGTTAGGATGTAGTGTTAGATTCTGTATAGTTAGGATCTAGCGCTAGATTCTGTATAGTTAGGATCTAGTGCTAGATTCTGTATAGTTAGGATCTAGCGTTAGATTCTGTATAGTCAGGATCTAGCGTTAGATTCTGTATAGTTAGGATCTAGTGTTAGATTCTGTATAGTTAGGATCTAGTGCTAGATTCTGCATAGTTAGTATCTAACGTTAGATTCTGTATAGTTAGGATCTAGCGTTAGATTCTGCATAGTTAGGATCTAGCGTTAGATTCTGTATAGTTGGGATCTAGCGTTAGATTCTGTATAGTTAGGATCTAGTGTTATATTCTGTATAGTTAGGATCACCTGATGGCTTGTGCTTAATTAGAACCGTATTTTTCGTATTCTTAGTTGCCAGTTTCTGTATGGTTGGGATCACGCGTACGCGCTTGAATTTGGAACGCAAGATGGCCGCCTCCATAAGACGTTCCATTAAGCCTGGACCTTCAACATTTTTCTTGAATTTTACACACAAAATAGTCAAAAATGAGTTTTTAGCATTTTATGAAAACTAAAGAAGTTAATGAATGAAAAAAACCCGCTTACATTTCGCATCATTCACAGAGAAAAAAGCATTTTCAGTCATTTAAATCCATCACAACAATGACGTTGTTGGTTAGGATTAGATTGAATGCGTCCACTTAAATCAACAGATTAATGACAAAGGGATTAATCACACGAACAATCGGCTTAATCTAAAGCCGAATGAGGGACGTCCATTAAAAGGGAGAAAATCCAACGGCGCTCCGGTTAAGCACTGCTAGGCAACGCTCGCTTATGCGGGTTGGGATTAGCAAACCACCACATCGACGGAATGTAGATGTGCCACGCTTATCCATTCAATTGAACGGGATATATTTATTCTTATAATTGCCATATGTGCAATAAATAATGTACTAAACGATGTAAAGTTATAGTGAAAATCCTAACCATGTAGTATATTGACAGAATTTAGTTAAAGCGCCTTAATAACGAAATTAGCGTGGCAACAACGCCAGAGGGCGCAGCAGACTGTTTGTTCTTTGTTCTGGCATTAAAAAACAAGATGGCGGCGCCCGTGAATTCATCGAGTCGTGTTTTAGTCGTGGTTATTATCGGATATTTTGAGTTTTTGTGAATACAAATAAGACGGAATTAGTAGAAATTATAAAGTATAACGTGTTCGGTATCAGTGCGAAATATTTGTGCTACAAATTGAGGTATTTTTAAGTGTGCAAACTCTGATGAAAGATATTTTCATCGAATTCGTTGGACACTAACCCTAAGGTTAGCCTTTTATTATATTATTTTTGTTAATTTATGTGTTGATTTGTTTGCTTTTTGTTATGGTTAACTAGTGATTGTCTCAATGAATATAACAGTCCTTATCTTGAAGTTTAATTACCGGTTTTGTACGTGTATTAAGGTCATAATTTAATAATGGCCGATTAATGTGTTTAGCGCAATCCGCCATTTCGTGTAAATATTTCAGTTTAATATAATGTCTATTTCGTGATAATGAACTTAAGATGCAAAGTATGTGTGGACTATGTACTGTATATAGTGAATTTTACCGAAAATTGTAACATGGTAAGCCAATGGACCATGTACTACCTTAATATGCGCAGTGGTCAGAATCATACTTTGTTTATATTTTACACAATATCTAATGACCCTCTTAAAATCTACTCTAATAACCCTATAATGCTTGAAGGTGTTTTATAAAAGACAGTGCTTTGTAGAATCTTTGTGCTGCATTACAAAACCTTTAAACTGCTTGTTGAACCATTGAGATTCTTCATTGAACGTTTGATCTGCTTTATAGACCAATGAGCTGATCTATAGAACCTTTGAGCTTCTTCACTAATCTTTGAGCTTCTTCACTGAACCTTTGAGCTTCTTCACTGAATCTTAGAGCTTTTTCATTGAACCTTTTAGCTTCTTAATTGAACGTTTGAGCTGCTTCATAGAACCTTTGAGGTACTTTATAGAACCAATGAGCTGATCTATAGAACCTTTGAGCTTCTTCATAGAACGTTTGAGCATCTTGATTGAACGTTTGAGCTTCTTCATTGAACGTTTGAGCTGCTTTATAGAACCTTTGAGTTGCTTCATTGAACATTTGAGGTGCCTTGTAGAACCAATGACCTGATGTATCGAACCTTTGGGCTGCTTTATAGAACCAATGAGCTGATCTATAGAACCTTTGAGCTTCTTCATTGAACGTTTCAGCTGCTTCATAGACCCATTGAGCTTCTTCATTGAACCTTTGAGCTTCTTCATTGAACCTTTGAGCTTCTTCATAGAACCATTGAGCTTCTTCATTGAACGTTTGAGCTGCTTCATAGAACCATTGAGCTTCTTCATTGAACCATTGAGCTTCTTCATTGAACCTTTGAGCTTCTTCATAGAACCATTGAGCTTCTTCATTGAACCTTTGAGCTGCTTCATAGAACCTTTGAGGTGCTTTATAGAACCAATGAGCTGATCTGTAGAACCTTTGGACTGCTTTATAGAACCTTTGAGGTGCTATATAGAGTCCCCCATGATGTGAATGGAGCCTTTTCAGGTGCTATAAACGACCTTAAAAGGTTCCACCATTGTGTAGGAGTCGATTGAAGCTCCCCATATTGCGTATGTGAGTAAGGAGTGCATATAATCCGCATTCCAGCGCCTTTAATCACCATCATAGTTTGCGAATTGTGTTAAAAGCTACGAAAAAAAGCCTCCGCTGAATTGGAAATCGTCGTGTACGCTGATTATCTGTTTTGGCGCTAATTATTTGACCGACTAATTACCTCCTAATTTGTTTTCCCTCCCCCTTTTTTTAAGGTTTGTGCCCTACGTTTTTTCCCATTCAACGACTCAGCTGGGTCCTCGGTGTATCGAAAAGCCGTTAAATTAGGCTAATGCCCGTGTAAGTAATGCTAATGCCCGGGCCCTAGTGTGGCCCCAGGGCCTCGTTAGCCATCTTTTTTCCGCTTTTCCGAACACGCTTTTCGGGGCATCGCATTATCGTCTAGCGAGCGTTAAGTATATTAATTGCCGAACAGCGCTTTCTCATGAATACTATATGGAGACACTAAATGCCTTTAATTGGCGAAAAAAAAGACCTTTAAAGTCGACGGAATGGGATTTTACACAAGCCCTCCTGGTTAAAGCTGTTAAATTCTCACAAATATGAATTTTTGTAAGGGTTTTGTTTGAATTGAACATTGTGCAGAAAAAAAATATATTGAAATTGGAGAAATTTCTAAATAATGCTTATGAGTTACCAAAATGTTTAACAATTCTGCTGTAAAAGTGTTTAAAAGTAATAAAAATGCTCTAAATTTGCAAAGATATGTAAACTACTTTTTTACGAAGCTTTAAAATGCAAAAAAATTGTTCAAATATATTTAAAATATTATAAAAATATATTCAGTTAAAATAATTGCTGAAAAATTGAAGTTAAATGTTTGTAATTACAGAAATTATCGTAATAAAATTATTGACTTTTGTGATTAAAATCTCAAAATTTGAAATATATGAAACCGTTGTTATATAAAGTGTGAAAAAGTCTAAGTGAAATACAGCAAATATAATAAGCTAAAAATATTGAAATTACAAAAATCTCTAAAATGTTTACAAATTTAAAAAATCTATAACCTAAAATGTATATAATTGTAGAAATTTTTAAGCTAAATGGCTTAAAAACTATAATATTCTTCAAAGAAATCCTCTTAAAATTATCTTATCAATTTACTTTAAAGTTTCAAAAATCTGTAACCTAATTGCAAAAATAACAAAATTGCTTAAAATTTTCACAGATTAAGTTTTCCAAAAAAAACAAAAAAAGCAAAATAAAAAATAAACATTATTGTAAAATTCATCGTTACTTTTATGTCAGAACATTAGACAGAACAGGCTGTATTTTTTAGTGTTTTATCAAAGCTATTTTTTTGAATCTCCTGCAGTTGTTATTCGAGCTGGAGATTTAATGCTTAAAAGTGTACTTTCTATCCATATAATTTAAAGCAAAAATTTGTCCGGGGGATAAAGGCGAGAAAGGGAGAGATAGAAAGAAGAAAAAGGATTTAAGCATGCATGATCTTTTAAGGAAAGAAAAGCTATTATTTTCGGGCATAAATCACTTCATCGGGCCATCAAATGGAAGAGAGGATTGTTCATCCCTTAATGTCCTCTGGAAAAGACAAAAAAAGAGCCAAAATCCTGTGTATGATGAGGGTTGGAGATATAGATTTCTATACGGAAAAGAAGATGCTTCTGGTTATCTTCGGGAAATCTTCTCCTCATAGGCGACAAAAAAAATAGTTTGGGGTTAAGAAATTGAGATAAGACACGGACGAAATCCTAAAAGCGTTTTCGGTCGCCAACATCTTGACTTTTTATTGGATATTTAGCCCCCTAAATGCGACTCAACATGGCCGCAATATTTGTTAAGACAACTCTCTTTACCGTGGAAAATGGGAGGGGAAATCCCAGCATGCATCGCCAACTTTTCCCTTTTTCTTAAATCCTGTAATAACGATGTGAAACAGCCTGCTTTTGGTTTTCCAATCCAATATCTGCAGTACTATCTGATCAGTGGGGTTTCTGCTCACCTTACAACACTCAACCACTGTTGGGAAGCACACTGCTTCTCCTTTGTGGTTATGTGGCCTTTTACGCTCTTTTTAACCTTTTATATCTTAGTCTATCAAGTTGTGCACTTGCGGGGATTCCCCCTCCCTTTTTCCACAAAGTACCCAACAGCTTTCCAATTCCACGGCTGTTTGATCAGTGGGGTGCCTTCTCACCCTCAAACACTAAATGCCCCTGGTCTTGTTGACTTAAAAACAATTAACCACAGTTTGGAAAAGTGGTGTTGCTTTTTACACTGTTTTAACTTTTATATTTATCTTTAAATCTGGCAGGTTGTGAAAAATTGGTGAGGAAAACCCAGCATGCATTGTGTACTTTTCCCTTTGCATCAAATCATGCAGTAGCCACATGAAACAGGCTGGGATTTCCCCTCCAATTTTCTGCAAAGTACCCAACAGCTTTCCAGTGGGGTACCTATTCACCTTCAACCCTTTTGGCACTTGGTCTTGTTGATTTAAAAACACAACCGTTGTTTGGAATAACTGGGTTTGTGGTTATCTGGCTTTTTAATCTAGCAAGTTGTGTACTTTGTTGATAATGGAAGGGGGAAATCCCAACATGCTTCTCACCTTTTCTCTTTTTGCTAAATTCTGGAGTAGCCACGTGAAACGGGCAGGGATTTCCCATCACATTTTCCAAAAGGTACACAATAGCTTTCCAGTCCAGTATCCATTTGTTCAGAGGGGTAACTATTCACCATCAACCACTTAAGTGCCCCTGGTCTTGTGGTCTTAAAGAACACTTGAACATTGTTTGTAAGTAACCTGGTCCTTCGTTGTGGTTATGTGGCCTTTTACACTCTTCTTAACATTTTACATTTATCTTTTAATCCATCAAGTTGTGTACTTTGTGGAAAGTGGAAGGGGAAATCCCAGCATGAATGCCAGTGATGTACAACAGCCTGGTTTTGGCTCTCCAATGACATATCTGTATATTTTTAATAAAATTGTGTATACTTTATTTAATGTTGAATAATGTTGTTTATTATATGCGAGTGTCCTCATCTGACATTAATTTGGATGAATAATATTTTAGTTAGGATTATAATTCACGACATAACCACACCTAATGTCTGGAGACCTGACTCAGACAATGTGGCACCAGTCTTCTTCCTTATTTAGAGGTCCTTTCATGGGAACAGTGAGATGTCAGGATACAATGCAAGGTTGATATGTAGGCTTATCATACCTAAAACCAGGTACTTATCCCATCTTCAGATCTTGATGCTAGTGAAGTTTGGGAACATTTAATCTACCTTAAGGTGATGACAAGTATTAGGTGTGACATTACTGACAACACAATGGTCACTCATAGAAAATTCTCCAAGAACTTAAACCAACTCAAAAGTGAAAAGATTTTCTGGTTTATTCTTTGTCACAACCAGCCATGTCACTAAAGGTTTAGCGATGTTTGGAAATATTAAGCCTTCAACTTTGCATGAATAAATACAAGCAAAATGGCAAGATGGCATCTTTAATCGTATTTGAATGCCTTAATTATAAAACAACTGACTTTAAATTTATAAGTAAATTTTGATTTGTACAAAGATGATGTTATGATTGTTCAGTGAAATGGTCAGAGTGTGTTATAATGTTTATCATCTGTTGGTTAATGTAGACTGATGACACTGACTGTGATATGACAAAGTTACCACCGTTGACTCTTATCAGTGTCATTGTTGGCGAGTTACCATTGGCTATTGTAACTGTTACTTAAGTGACACTGTAGAGGTGTAAAGAATGTCATAGATTTTCTGAAAAGTGTTTTCATGCCTCTTTTCAATATAAAGATCAATTCTGTTTCATGAAACATCCCCTTCAACAATATTTATCAAAGTTGAACACTCGTCCAGCCATCACTCAGTAATCCTTGTTCGTACTTGGATCTATTTGCTGCAGCATCCTATTGTTTAGTAAAATTTTCTTCTTCTTCGTCTTCTTCTTCCTCCTCCTCCTCCTTTTTTGTCCTTTTCTTTTGCTAAACCGTCGTTTGTTTTCCTTTATCTGACCGACCATCTTGCACTCCTAATGAATCTTCTTGGGATTTCTGATAATGTACTGCAGGCATCCTTTTTGCTAGCAATTACTTTTTTGGGACGCTTTTCTTCTGCAAGTCTTACCAAGGCCTTTCTGTAATTAAACTGACCGTTTTTTTCTTCTGATATTGGTCAGTCGAGATGTTGTTTAGAGGGTTGCTTACAACGTGGACTCTGGATATAAAGGATATTGTCAAGTGACTGCACATGAAGTACAGCTGTGGCTCATAGAAAAAGGGATTGTCCATAAACACCTCAGAAAGTTCATTATAAATTAAATGAAATCTTGCTTGAAGATATCGTAAATTAGCACAATTAATGGTTTAGTTTTTCCAAGAGTGCATTTTAGCCACAAAAGAATCTATCTTTGGAAAGAATCAATTATAAAGATTTATACCTGAAGAGAATATCAGTTTTCCTGTTGCTTTCAATTGCTTGCATTCTACAAGTTTGCAACAACAAGTCAACTAGAGCTAATTCCAGACAAAGTAATGACCTTAAAATTGCTCATTTGTTCAAATTAAGAAACAGGCTTTGTTTTGTTGGCGCAGATGTTTTAGAAAATTATTTTATACAAAGATAGATCATATAACATATTTATAATAATTTCTCGGTTATTGATGAAATCTCATTCCCTGCATGGTGCTTATTTATATTTAACATTTTTCAAGTTTGAGCACCTCAAGAGTACTGATTGAGTTACTTAAACAATACTTTTACACATCCATGATTTTCATAGAGATTACTCATATTCACGAGTACAATTCGCCCAACTCTGATTATGATACTAATCATACTTATTTCACATGATTACCAATTACTCGTACTACGGAGCACGACTTCACCATACTCGTAATGGGTACTTCCACTCATGAGTACAATTTGCCCAAGTCTGTCACTGACTGGGTGACTTTCTAGAATAGCCCCTGAAGTGAGCCAGGACATTGGACACCGTTCCCTTCCTCTTGTTTGCCAATGTAAATTGAAATGAAGCGAGCAAGCAGCACCCCTCGTAGAGGCTTTGACGAGTCTGGTACTGCCTTTTCCTCTTCCTTCAATCAATAAACAAAGCGAGGCCACCTTTGCAAAATGGGATCGTGACATATTTTCACCTCTTCAGCCACCTTAGCCTCGCAGCTTTTGCCTTTGTTGGATTTCTTTCCCCCTTTTCAGGTTACTTTTCCCCCTTTTGCATTTTCCTTTTCCCTTTTTGAGGTGCCTGAGGGTTTATATTAAACGCTATATTTCCGTTGGCAAACCTGTGCTCGCTCACATTGGACGATCTTGTCTTGGCTGTTGTCTAAATCGGTTTCTCCAGTGTTTTAAGGTTGCGGTTCCGTAATGTTCTTAAAGACCATTATCACGAGCTACTCGCTATTTAGCTTTAATATTTGAACGTGGCAACTTAGCGGAAGTACATTGGTCATCTCCGTTGAATGCTTTTGGGGATCCCTGAAATCCTTTCTCGTTTCATAGACACTGCACCAATTGCACTACACTCGGGGTCGACAAACTTTTCAAATATGGTCCATAAGGCCCGAAACATTTTCCACGAGGCTTAAAAGACCTTAACAATTTCTGATAAGGTTCAGAAGACCTAATCACTTGCCTCTCGGTCCTAAGATGCGGGGTTCGCTCAACAGTCGAGGTTGGTGGGAATTTTTCGGTTAGGGCAATTCCCTAAGTGGCAGCTCTTGTTGATGAGAGTTTAAAACGAGGTCTTATGTAAATCCACCTTACTTTCTGCAAATCAACAAAGAAGCACATCTCCAAAAGGACTCGAAGCACCTTAAACTTTTCTAACATGGTTCCCAACATGGTTGCTGCGTTTGGACACCGGAATAAGACTGCCTTATTAGGTTGTTGCCAAACAACTTGTATGGTTTTTAATTAATATCTTTAATGAAATACACATTTTTAATGAAACAATAACAAATGAATTATGTTTCGGTCTTATTTTTGAGTTTAGGGGTAGAATTTGATAGCCTCTAATTAACCCCAGGGTTTATAAGTGTTTATAGACATTTGCATTAGGTTGATTGTATGCTTTGAATTAATTATTCCGCTATTTTAATTAATATTCGTATCATCCTAAAGCACGTTAAAATGAATTTTTCTTCCAGCATTATTTTATGAAAACAATTGTTGAATATTCGATCGGATAACAAAATTTATAGTTTGAGGGTACGACGCCATCGTGTTTTTAATTGCGGTTCATCGAATTTCGTAAATGGACGATCTGGAAGCATCTGGTCAGATTATAGAGGGGTTTAATTAACGCGCAGGGAGTTAATTAAAGGGGAGAAAGAAAAACAAAAGGATCACCAAACACCATTATTAATTTTTAGCAACGGCACTAATGCGTTTAATAATAGTAATCAGAGATGAACATTTTTAAATGAGTTTCCAATATGGCGTCCTGCTGTCAATTGGGAACTGTAATTAACCCTATTTTATGCTAATGAACGATGGCAGGAACAATGCAATTAATGAGGGAATTCATAGCTCCAACAAAGTGGACATATCATGATTTGAAAATTGTAAAAGTTGGATATTTGATAATGCTCGAAATCATTCAAAAATGTCATTAAGTTTAATGACATTTTTTAAAATGTCTGCGAATGACCTGTTTCGGCGAATGAGCTTCTTAGCCTCGACTGTTAGGTTAGGCAAAAAGTCAATGATTTTTTTGTATTGATAAAACAAAACAAGCTTAAAGTTTGAGCCATTTTAAAATGCGACACTTGTGCTTTTTTTTCAACAGAAATTCTTCCAACGTTTCACAAATTCGTTTCTTTTACTTTGTTTTTAACTTTGTTAGGAAGAAATTGGATTTGTCTTTACGTGAGGTTCTGAATTTCAAGCGATGTCCAAAACCATTTTCGTGTTTAAATAAGGTCGATAGACTTTCCCTTAAAGTACATTCAAACATTGCTTCTGTAATCCTTTTTCACGAAAAATAGTATTTCGAGTTTTTCTCAAATTAAAAACAAAAAAAAAGTACTGAAAAGTTTGGTAATATAGGATAAAACTTGAAACTTTCAATTAAACATAAATTTAACATGAAATTTTAAAAATTTCAGGATAATTCAGGACAGTTTAGTTTTGATATAAACTATGAAACGATGAAATAAATGAAATTTAACTTTGACATAGATTTTTGAAAATTACTTAATTTTATGCCAATTAACGATTATTAAAATCTATTTTTGATGTTTTAATCGTAATTTAATAAAAGATAATTATGTTAGTTTCGTGCAACTGACGTTTATTAATATCTCGTAGAATGTTATAAAATATTTATAACCCAAATTGAATTAAGGTTACTGATTTAATTACGTTTTGCACGAATGACGTTCATTAAAATTTCATAAAGTTTTAACCAAATTTTAAGTATAAAAATAACGCTTTCGTTACATTTCAACCGTAATTTAATGTTAAACTCGTATTTAATTAGATTCTCTGTTAACTTTTCATCTACTTAATCCAAGATTTTCATATGGTAATCTTGTGTACAATTTTATACTAACATAAGATTATTTAATGATAATTAAGTTTTTCATTTTTTATACGAAGTAGTTTTTGTGCTAAAAAGACCTTCAATTTGAAATGAGTTTTCATTTGTGATTGTAATTGTGATTAATTGAAGATTTAATGCGTTTTTTTCCACATTTTTCTTCCTCGATGTTAAAAATAATCGATCTAAAGTCTAATTTCTAAATGAGTTTTTTTTCCTTTGACGATTTATTTTGATGAAATTCATCTTTGATAACAATGAAATAAATATATTAAACGTCAGATTAAACAAAAAAATCCTTTTTTTTCATCCTGAAATTTGATCATGAAAAATTACTTTGTTTTCAATCTTGATGCCAAAACTAATGAGTGTTACAAAGTTTGTGTGCAACGAGTAAATTGATGAATTGCCTTTGTTATTAAATTTATAGTTGATATGAAAAACAATCGTTTGTTATCTTTAAAGTTTTGATTTTTTGTTAATAATTTAAGGTGTGTTTATATCGTATTAACAAACATTGTTTTTTAAATAATTTTATTATCTATTTTTAATATTTTTAAATAAATATAATAAAATTAATATTAAAAGATAAGCTCGTTTTCTAAGATATAAAATACTTTATAACTGAAATTAAAGAAAATATAAAATAATTTACTGAAGTATTTCAACTAACATTTTTTAAATTTCAAAGTACTTCATGAATTTACTTCTAAAAAGTTTTCGAAATTAATTTTGCAAATATATTTAATGCATTTTACAAGTTTTTTTTAATACGGTTGTTTTTGTGGAAATATTTAATGGCAATCTCTTTACGGCTTTTTTAATGTACGAATGCTATAAAAGAAATTGAAATAATCTAATAAATGATTGGAGTGCTTTAACGTAATACAGAATTTTTTATGATACGAAGACATTTTTTATTTATTTTTTGTTTTATTTCTTTGAAATGTCGTTTTTTATTAATGTTCGTTATATCTTAAAAAAGATTTATGCTTCCAAGGTTATGTTTTCCCATTCGTTTCAACATGTTTCATAAAAATACAAGATATCGTTTATTCATAAAATATTATAAATTATGGTCGAATTTCAAAAGGTTTTCTAGTATTAGAGAGCGCATTTATTTCAGAGACTACGAAGTGAAAACCAAAGCTTGATAGGATAAAAGCAAACACTTTCTATTAAATTATACTATAAATGTTTCCATATGAATTTTTAACAAATTATATTTATATATCAAAACTGATATTAGTACATTATTACCACAAAACAAAATTTAATAAAAATCCAAATTTCAAAAATAATGAAGTGCAAATTTGAAAATGCAGCGAAATGAAATAAAATCAAATACAAAATGTAAAAAATAAGTTTTGTAAAATTAATTAAGTATATAACTAAACATAATACCAAAACCATATTGTTAAAATAAATAGTTCAATTATTATTTTCTAATTTTGGTTTTCTTAATTTTTTTCTTACTTTTGAAATATTGATTTATTATGGTTAGTACAGAATATTTGTTTTAAATTTCTTCACATTTTCGTTAGTTTATTCAAACTTCCAGTGTGAAAAGTGTGTTTTCTTATGCTAGCAACAAGGTCTTTTTCCTCCTATTTTTGTGTGTAATTTTCTTGAAATGAATCTCTTGCCTAAAATTGAATCTCGCGTAAAAATGACGGATCGTTGGCCCGTGAAACGAGAGGTCGTAGAGATTAACGCGGGGAATAATGTCCTCTTATTTCGTTTTGTAGATTAACATCTGAATTTGTTATCCGAGCGAAGGCTTTTATGTTTCGGTCTAATCATTTTACGTTTAACTCTTAAGAGATATCTTCTCCTCTCTCTCGGAGATTTCGGTTTATTCCTATCGTATCTAACGAAATTACGAAGGAACAAGTAATGGGAAGTACGGGGGATTTTGGGAAGGAAATGGCAACTTTGTGTGAGGGTTTTTAACCTTCAAACGACAAATTTGCATCTTCAAATTATAAAGTTTGAAGAGTAAACCTACAGCCCAATATTCGATCTCGGCGCAATGTTTCTTTTGACTTTCACTCATTGTGCCCAACAAACTCGTCTAACAACAGCAACGTTTCAGACCTCTTCACCCTTCCTTAGGTGCCTCTACTACAACATTTTACAAGACCAAACATCAGAACATGTCTTAAGGCCGCTCCACACGGGCCAAGTCAGTGGGAATTCCTTATGAGTTTAAACCAAGGTCCCTTCCAAGATTGTTGCACATTAAAGACCCCTCGAGAAGAGATAGAAGTTCCCCCTCGTAGACTAAATTTCCAGGTAGGTGATGAAGGATCATCTCCTCCTGGCGTTGGTGTTTAGTCATCTGATGCAGAAATAGGTAAACGTTTAAAACCACTACACAAACAAACTTCAAGCCCTTGTCTCTAGAAGTTCAGACATCAACACCTTACTATCACACCTTGAAAGTTGATGCTGATTTTTATGACCATCAAACTGGTTGATTTGTCATGTTTGTTGTTGAATTATGTGCTGTTATCTTTTACATTTTAATCACCGGCAAGGTGCTTTTTGCCTTTAAGGCATTTTGCCCATTAAACCTAAACAAACTGGATGATTTGGTGATGGAATGATAATAGCCTCGGAGATACAGATAAGAGATGCTTCAATTATGTGATATTTGAAGTTAGAACTACGTTAATGTTAAGAGGCCCAAGATATTGTGCCTAAATTATATAACGGGAGTTTCGGGCTCTTGGAGTTATTTTCAAACTAAATTAATTTCAGAAACTAGGAATGAAAATAAGCTTGTATATCATCAAGGGATGCTCCCTTAGAATTAGGGCCCTATTTGTCTGTTGTCTTTGATTTGGTGAGCATTGACACATTTACTTGTTGCTTTATAGTGCAGGCCCATTTCATGATTGACCACCTTGGGTCCTTTTTTAGCTTTGGTTGTCTTTGGGCCCGTAAACACTACCAAACTATCCATTCTCACGTGGAATTGTTATTTATATGTTTGTTTTTGGCTAAAAACTTGTCTAAATTAAACTATTTCTGATGAAATAAATGAACTTGTCGAGAATCTAGATTCATGGACTAGCACCAAAAACCCACGTTGAAGTATTCCAGTGATGGATTCGCTAGGTAAAACCAAAAATCCCTCGTGGGGCCAAATGATGTCCTTAGTCTACTATTGACAAAGTTTTTATTCTCAGCAGGGGAATTTCCCCATTATGAAGCAGTTCAGCCATGACTCCATTCTTGTCAAGTTTTATTTCTTAAAAAATAAACTGTGACGATTATATGGAGAACCATTCGGAGTATTCGTTCTACGTGAGATAGGTTCAATTTTTGTGGCTAAATGTATCCGTAAGACCGCCGAATTTTTGCATTTCTTGGCTACCAACATCTTGTTCTCGTGAGAGACGTTTTTGGTTATGTTAAATAAGTGCTTTTATTTGCCTTTTCTGTTTGTTTTGGACATTAAAAATCCCAGACATCCATGTTATCTTTTTTTAAAAACCGTGTTTTTTGTGTGTGTGCCATTTTTATGTATATTTTAAGGGAGGATTTTCGAGCGAATGCGACTCGGATCATTTCTTAAAAAATATTAGTCTCTTCGCTTAAAGTTAAAAAGAAGAGTATTTCTGACCTCTTTTAATGCGAATAAATTAACGGCTAGGATAAAAATGTGATGTTTGTGCTTCGTGCGTCATTTTAATTTAACCGCTAATTAGTCGCTAACACATTAAGCGAGGCTTATTTAGAAACTAGGCACATTTTATGTCTTATTTCTTCGGCAAAATAGGCTGTGACATGATTTTGCAATTAGTGCTACAAAAGCATTGTTTTTAAAATATCGTGAAAGGATTATATTATTATCCATGTTTTTTAATTTTAACTGCGCTGCCAATGCCAGCAGTCGAGAGGGTTAGGCACTTGCCTTTCGGTCCTGAGATGATTCACTACTCGGTTATGGTCATTGGGGCTTTTTTGGGGTTTTGCAAAATTCTCTTTCAGCTGAGTTTAAACAAAGGTCCTGTGTAGGTCGCCCATGCCTCTGAATGTTATATCCGAACGAATCCGTGTTTGTTAGGTCGTTGGTAATGGCGGTCCTTCTCCACGTCCTTCCCCTTTAAACCTGACTCGCGTGCTGTTTTGCCCATGGGTTTTACTTCCGTTTCATTTTGCAACAGCTGTCGTTCCCTCGGCTGTTTCTTAATTCCGCGATTAATCGTAACGGCAAAAGGTCGGACCTTCGTCTGCGTAACGCGTTTGTTGAGGGCGATTTCAGATTGACCTCCTCCTCCTCTTTTTCCCCTTTTTCCTCTTTTCCTCTTCTTCCTCCATCTCCTCCTTCTCTACCCTCTGGCGGACATTTGGGACGCAGAGGGCGCTGGCAAAACACGTGTTTTAATCCAACTTAATGCAGACATAATCATGCTCGCATCCGGATGGAAAACCCTCGAGATGGGGCACTTCCGGTTGCTGACTGGACACGCCGAGGGACTGATTTTCAATTGACCATTAAGGATTTTTTAGAAACCTTTTAGACTTTTAATTTATTTTCAAAATGTAGATAACATCTAGTATGGCTCCAGGGTTTACCTTCTGGTACTTTTGGGAAAATTTGACGGAAAGTTCCTGTCTCCAGTTTCTTGGATAACAACTTCAAATTTTATTCAACTTTTCCTGTAAAATATATGGATTTTTCAACTATGATTTAACCCCTAACCCGCTACTCACGAAACGTTAAAAACCATCTTAAAAGTCTGAAAAATAATAGTTGGATTACTGTTAACAACTCTTACTCTTACTCTTGCAAGAATTCTGAAAATATTTATCGTAATCTTTCGATAATTTAAATATGCGGCTTACACATTATATTCTACCCATTTGTTACTATGAAAAGTTGGACCACCCTGAAGTAACCCATATATATCCTTCGTAATGTGGACACCCCTACCTGTTTAAAATGCTCTCTCGTGGCATCATTGAAGGCCCGTGAAGCTGTAGCCATCTCGGTGGTCATCGCTTGACCTCTGGTGCTTCCTGATTGGCTCTGGTAAACTGACCTTAATTCTCGCCTTCGTAAATTAGGATTTAAGCTTAAATTGGCAAATAAATAAACGGCTCTCTTCGCCTTTATTACACTTTTATCAGATTAAGGACGAACGAATTTCAAACAGTTTTCACAAAAATCGTCTTTTGGGAATCCTCTTCTTTCTTATCATCATCATCATCATCAGCATCATCATCGTCATCATCAGCATGTTTATCATCTTCGTTGGTGATTTTAACGTTTTAGCATTTCAGCATTTTAGAAAAAGAGTTTAAGATTGTTTTTCAGGGTTTCATTTACATGTTTAAAGCAAATTTTCCTTTTTAATGGGAAAAGATTAAAATTGTGTATTAAATACCTAAATTGGTAGTATAATTTACAATAATTCAGTAATTTCTGGTATTTTTTACAAATGCAATGTTAAAGCTTTCATAATTTAACATTTTAAGCCATAATTTTTCTGTTTTCCTTTAAAATCGCTATCTTTTCATCAAGTTAAAACTTTTTGTCTGAAAAGTGATAATGTCGTTTAAGATAGTCTTAAAATCTCCGGTTTTTTTCGTTTTGTTTTTTATCTTCATTTTTCCACTTAAATTAAAAGCGATCTATCCGCCATCTAATGAATTTTACTCGTCTCGCTTTATTTGATAGGAAATGATTTATTCTATTTCATCGTGTTTAAATTTTGCTAGAAAAAGAATTTTTTTCCTCGGTTGGGATTTATACTTGGTATAATGGTTATGATTAAAATGAATTTGAATAGAGCTGTTAGAAGAAGGATTCGAGTGACTTACGGTTTAATATCAGTCACATCATACCATTACAAAGATTGTTGTATTATTCTATTATTACCATGTTTACCATTCTCTGGCATCATAATTATCATCTAGCATCTTTCTTACCATAGTTATATCATTCTCTAACTACAGTAGGCCTACAAAGTTATCTAGTACGGTTGACCACTCTTGCTTACGATAGTTCCACAACTATCATTTTATCACTTTGTTATCTGGTTTCCATCAATGGCTGCCATTTTATCACATTATAGCATACTATAGTTACCACTCTCATTGGTAACACAGTACCATGAAAGTTACCATGGCTATCATCATCTTGTACCGTATTTACATCGGCTATCTTTCTGGCATACGCTCGATGTCACGGCTACCATTTTTGGTTACCATATAGTTGTAATGCCATATTCTAAATCAATACAGACATTGACCCTAAGACATGATTCAGGGTAACTATGATTCAGGATATGGAAATGGTAAGAAGTAGGCATAATCACTCTCAACCACTGACGGAGCTTCGTGCTAAAACGGATGCTTACTATTGGTCCTTCTTTTTGCATGCGATTAGACGATGGAATCATCTTCCTAGTGATAGTGTAAATTCGATTAAAGTCCAGTTTCACAATGGTGTCTAAGTCGCTACTGATGTAGGATAATTCTCCTGAAAATGGGCACGACCCCCCTACCACATGGCATTTATTTGCTGACTGTAGGGTACTGAGTTGAATTGAATTGAATTGACATCCTTGTTCGCCATCCTCGAACATGTAACACCCGTTAAACTTTTGGTTAAGAAGCGCGAGGTCTTCGACACCATCTTCTGCGGCAAAGATCTTTGATACGCTTATTCTTCTCCATCTTCTTGATCTTCGAGAGAATTTTCGTTACTGAAATCGAGTTACTTGTTGCCATTGTGCGCATGCGTGTTCCGCGTTAAGTGCGCTCCTAACGGACTAATCGAATCCACCATGATCACATCGATCCTTCGCGCCTTTTTTCCTCCTTTGTTTTGAAACGGAAATGCCGAAGAGGTTGGACTGTTCGGATAAACGGTGCTGGCAAGAGGTAGTATAGCGTTCCCAGACTTCTCTGTATGGGGACCACATACTACTCTGGCAAATGGCGGGAATGACGACCGGAAGTAAGCGGGAGGCAAACGCGACGCGCTTCCTGTACACTCGCTCGCAAGCAGACGTGGACTGAAGCGTAATTGCCCAAAGCACATTAGCCATTACTTCCAACATTCAACTTGTCAGAAATCGGTTTGCAGGAATGTTGTTGTTGTTACTACACAAACAAAAACAATGTTTCAGAAATAATCACTTCGCTAGTGTAATTACACTAGCAGCTAACAATAAGTTTATCGTTAACCAGATTATTTTAAATATTTGTCAGGTGTCAGTTTTGTTAGACATCCGTTATTTTTAAAAATCATTTTGTGCTGTTATAATTCAGTTATTCAGCATTTCAGAAATCAATTATATTATAAAAAAAATCACGTTTTGTCTGAAATAAGCTGTGTTTATAAGGAATCAATTACCGTATGTCTGAAATCAGTTATATTTATGAAATATTTGGTCTGTTTTGTCTGAAATTAGCTATATTTATCAAAAATCAGTCACAGTATGTCAGAAATCAGTTATTTTTTCTCAAAATTAGTTATGGTTATCAGAATTCAGTTACTGTGTATTAGAAATTAGTTATAGTTATCATAAATCAGTTATAGTTTTGTCAGAAATCAGTAAGTATATGTTATTATTATATATAATAGCAATAAAGGATGAATAGTTCCAAGACAACTTGGAATTAGAAAACTATAAGAAACCATTTAAGAATCACAAATTTTATTAAAATGAATGTCTTGAACAAGATATGAAAATGGCTGTATCTTATTTTACAAACAAAATTTCCTGTTTTTATTTGTAATTTACTCTTTATGAAGTTTTAATTTTTTGTATCTTCTGTTGCATTTTTTTTTCATACTTCTTTTATCAATCATTAGTCTCAGATTCGCTGTTTTGATCAGATTTGATATTAGTTTGTGAACACTGACTCCCCTAGGCTTTTAACGAGATATATTTCAGTATTATTTCGTCTTGTATTGTGAAAAAAAAAATCGATTTTCATAAAAATTTCACATTGTAAACCTATTGATCAGCTGTTGAATACCATCCTCTGCAAATTTCTTATTGACTCCACAATCTTTTGTATATTTTCAACAAGAAAAACGTGTTTTCATTGTTATTATTACGATTATTGTTATAAGAAAAAAAATCAGCGGTGTTCATTAACGAACCATGTTTCGCTTTGAGGATTCTCACGTGTTGACTTAAGAAAGGGATGATAGAAAAATATCATCGCCTTAAGAAAAGATTCCTGATTGGATTAATATTAGTGCACATACCGGAAGAGATACTTCTTCTCTTATAACAATCATCACAAGATATAAAGACATAAAAAAATGGTATTTTTGGTGCTTCTCCATCTAAAAAAATTACTGATTGCAAAATGATTCCTGGTAAACTAATTTATTAGTTGTTCTGGATAATATGCTAGTGAATTCATTGTTTTTAAGACATACATCTGTTTGTTGCTGTTACTTATGTGACAATGACATTGATTTCAAACTGATTTCTGACAAATCTTTGATTTAAAAAATATTCATGACAATTATGTGATTCGAAGCAGATTTGTGACAAAACAAGTCTGACCACAAACTAATTTATGACAAGTTGTTCTGGATAATGTGGTAGTGAAATGTTTTAAAAACGTATATCTGTTTGTTGTTGTAACATTTGTGACAATAACATCGAT
Source organism: Ophyiulus pilosus (assembly GCA_033995625.1). Taxonomy (NCBI): domain Eukaryota; kingdom Metazoa; phylum Arthropoda; class Diplopoda; order Julida; family Julidae; genus Ophyiulus; species Ophyiulus pilosus. The sequence continues at coordinate 36,499 of JAUJYV010000315.1, forward strand.
GAAAACTGGATTCTGACAAACTTCTGATTGGCAATTGATTTGTGAGAAAACTAAACTAGCCACAAATTCATTTACGACAAATTTACTTATTCTAAAATTATTTCTTGAAAAACATATAATTGCAATCTGATTTATAATGAAACTACTAACCACAGACTAAATGATGACAAATATTTGATAACAGTTTGGTTTCTGACAAAGACTGAAACAAAACTAACTTTTGGTAAATATAAATATGGTAAAAGACGAATGTTTTTGAAAAATATAATGTATTTGATATTTCAAATTATAAACAATACTATTTCAAATATTTCCGAGTTGAATTGGGTATATAAAATAACACAAACAATGTTTATATGAAATTAAAAGTTAGTATTGTGGACAAAATAGGCTCGATTTAATAACGAACATTTATTTTTAACTTATTGAACGTAAAAGCATTCAAGAAACAAATTTAGCTGGAAGCAATTCACTACTAAGTGCAAATTCATGTAAAACGCAAACAAACAGCTTCTGTCATTAGGCTTAATTTGAACAAATGTTGTCATTTTAATGTGAAAAAGGGGTTCAGAAATATGCAGCGAATCTATAACAGTGTCATTTTGAATATTTAAACACGTTCAAGTATGTATAGCCATTAAAATAAAACCATATCCGGTTCATTGGAAACATTTAATACTTGTTCAAAAATATGACTTCAATAGTTTCATTATAATATTGTTTACAGAAAATAATTATATTGAAAGCCACTCTCATTCAGTCACTCCAACTGATATTTAGTCAATTTCCCTACTACAAAGCCCCTCCCACTATTAAGCAACTGTCACAGTCGTCACAGCTCTACTGTTACTATGTTTATTACTACTATTTAAGTTATTTACTATTCCTACATTCAATATCTTTTTGTTCAAAAAGATGTCGAGTCATCAAATTTTAGGAAAAAATGTCGAGCCCATTGTACACTAGATAAGTTCAATTTTTTCTGTTATATCCATTCTCCGGAAACGATATCGTGTAATGAAATTTTCAATCCTGGTTGTCGTAGTTTTTTTTTGAACCATCATATAGATAGCTTTAAAGAAGATGTGATTGAATAATCTCAGTTTTAACGAGGTTTAATGTTGAAAATGAGTTTTTGTGATGTGTCGCCCTCTGTCGATTGACTCGTGTTGATATGTGGTGAGTCCCTCTCCAGTTTTGCCCTCTTCATAAGTGCTTCCATCGCTGGATTTAAAATTCAATATTTATACATAAACGTAAGTAGAGTTAGTTTCGTGCCCAGCAGCACTTTATGCGATTGTATGCAAAATAAATTACCAATACACGTGTATACACGAAACAACGTTTGCAAGTTTATCATAAAAAAATCTACAATTTCTGCAATTGGTTTATATTAATTTTACTTGGGCTTCATGGGCTTCAGGAGCTTTTATAGGCACAATCAGAAGGCTGAATAAAGAGGGCGAGGCAAAAGTTTACTAAATATGGAAATTATGAGATAAATAAAATTAAGTCTTTAACTTACACGTGTCAAGTTATCATCAACGAAATAGATTTTGTATCCCTTTGTTCAGAAGGGAATCTAAATACATACATTAATGGTAAATAATAAACTACATGGGCTGCATGTACATTAAGCCTAATTCATCATAAAACAAACAAATTCCATTATAAATTATGATTGCCAACTTCAAGGGGCAAAGTACAGCTGGTTTGCCAACATCAAGGGGCAAAGTGCAGCTGGATTGCCAACTTCAAGGGGCAAAGTACAGCTGGTTTGCCAACATCGAGGGGCAAAGTACAGCTGGTTTGCCAACTTCAAGGGGCAAGGTACAGCTGGATTGCCAACATCAAGGGGCAAGGTACAGCTGGATTTCCAACATCAAGGGGCAAGGTACAGCTGGATTGCCAACTTTAAGGGGGACAAATGGATGACTAACTTGAGGGTTCAAAGTACGGTTAAATTGCCAACTTGAAGTGTCGGTGTTGTGTGTATTCGTCAACTTCAAGGGTAAATACACATCAGGTTTGCTCCCATTAAGGCGAGTTATACGCACGGAGTCGAATTAATAATCCCATTGAATGTCCAATTTCCTAAACAATGTACCTTTATCGTTTCTTTTCCTTAGCAACTCTCAGGAGTGATTTTTGCTCCAGATGTAGTTACAAAATGTGTAACAAAGTGTCCGGTGCCTACGTGTTATCCCAGCGCGAATTGTTCCCGCTAATTGCTCTCTCTCTCTCACTTTCTGAGGGCCTTTTCTGAAAAGACCTTTCTCTCTCTATCTCCACACGTTTTGCGTTGCCATCCCAGTTGCCATGGCAACTGACAGTGCCTCGTCCTCGTTATTACAGCGATTATTATTATTATTTATATACATCGATAGCAGTCAACCGTTGCGGGATGGGATGAGGGAAAAAGGACGAAATGCTGCTGCTTTTTTTTTAACGAAATGATAGGGAAAAAAAACTAAAAATGCGGCAAAAGAGGATGATGACTCGTTAAATGGTTGTGAGGAAAGATGGTGATGATATCGCAACATTTTTCAAACGAATATCACAAGTTTTTTTAAACGGATTTAACAAGGTTTTGCAAGATTCATACTCAAAAATTTTGCCAAAATAAAGCGTTTCGACAATTTAATTCAAATCTAGAGCCAACATAAAAATGTTATATTTCTATGTTGCCATGTACCAGTGCTAAAAAACTTTTTTGAAGCACAACATTTTGAAATATTCACAAAAAGGGAAACTGATATTAGGACATGTTTGGGAATGAAGAAGATTTTTTTAAAAAAAACTTACTTTATAACAAAGTTTGGCTAACGTAATAAATAGACTAAAAATGTAAACATTTGGAGGAAATGCATAAGAAATTATGGCAAAACTTAAATTATATAGATGTGTGCGGAAAAGCACGTGCAGTATATCCATATTTGGGCCATATTTAGTCATTTAATGGCCATATATACACGTGTATATCTATTTTTATCTTTTCACATCAACATGTACAACTTTTTCGAAATAAACAACTTCCAAGTTTATAAAAATAACCAATAATAATAGGATATTTTGGTCAAACATATATGTAAAGTTGGTTATAGTGACTATATGCATGTATATGAGCTATATTTTAACTATTTAATGCTCATATATAACTTTGTAATAAGAAGTTAACTCCTAGAAGTTAGCAATCTGTTGTTTACTGCCCCTTGAAGTTGGTAATCTTGCTATACCCTTCCTAAATTATAGAAATTTAACCATTTTGTGGGAATTACTATTTTTCTTAACCGCTCCATTTCATAAAATGGTTAAAAGCAGTTATTTGTTGTTTTTGGCTTTATTAGTTTTGTCATTTTTCAGATATGTTGTACAAATTTATGTCTAGACCGAAATGGAAGCAGTGTTTGAAACTTGTATCCACATTATTTTTCTCTTCAACAGCGATACATTTCGTTGTTTTTTCCGCATTTCTGGGCAAAAATTGAATCAATATTTGTTTTCTAAACAGCTGGCAGGGCTTATTATTTGATAGAAAATTAGGTCAAAATTTGACGCATCGATACACAAAAGAGGAAACACGAAACTGTTACAGAAAAGACTTACGGTTCAGGTTTACTCTCGATATTTGCAGTTGAAATCATGGAAATACAGCCTGTTTTATCACTCACTCCTCTACCTGATACAGATCACAAAAACGATGATTTTCACGTGAAATTGACTACGTGCAATTCAGACATTTGAGTTGGCTTTTTATACGAATGTCCTGGAGGAAAAAACGGGCTAAAAGATTAAATGTTATTCGATACTGAAGTTTTACCTTTCACTCTGGGAATCCATTTTAGATTTCAGATAATATCTGTAATTCTAGGACATTTTAGATTTAAAGTATGCACTTTGAAGCTGAAAATTAATGAAATATATTCAAAATTAACCGAAATAAGCGGCTAATAGGTTGGCCATATATGGACCATATATATTAAAAATCAGGGGCTACTTAAGTGAAAAATTGCGTCGTCGTCCCTCGATCTAGCCATATCAACTTTATACACTTTATAAATAACGTTTCGCTAATGATTTTGTGCTATTGTTACTCTTTATTTCGTTTTCTTTGTTCGGCATCATTTAATAAAAAAAGCAATAGATAATATTGAGGACAAAAGCAAGAAAAAGCAAGAAACAGAAAGCAAATGCAAGCAAACGAGAAAACAAGTAAGCGAACAAAGGAAATGTTTGGACACTTAAAAATGAACAATCTTATCCGAAATTGCTCATTGGACGGCACAAGAAAGGCCCATTAAAAATCTATTATTATCAGGCGGTGTTATTATTGTTATTGCCCCATACTGCGGAAGGGAGTTAGGGCAGTTTATAGAAATGGCCCTTTTTTATGGGCCTTTTCGCTATATATGACACCAACGAAACTTAATAGGAATCGATAACAAATATCAATACAATAGCTGGACAAAAGCTAAATGGCGTGACATATGGACTCAAGATGGCAGTAAACAATGGATAGGGGTCTTGATCTGGGTTGACCTGGCTTTAAGATCTGCTTTCACGAGGATAGATTAGTTTTAAAATAAGTTTCGTAACATTTTTGCAGTTGATTAGAAAATTGCTGCTATTGTTACGTGGAATCCCTTTCAAGATGGACATGGCACATGTATGGATACATGGATACCATCTTTGGTTTATTCGTGTGCCTCGACAATTTAAGACCTTGTTGATCATTTTCCCCTCTTGCTTTTGTATAAAAAGAGGACCCCCATATTTGTTGATTGTGTGCCATATTTATGCCTAACCTCAAGTAATTCACTTGCTATTTGTGTGCTAATTAATGATGCGTTTGATTGTGTTTTTGTGCCGCTGCCTCCGAGTGGAAAACACGATGTCACACACCATCAAATTTCAAAAGATGTGCAGTTTTAATACGAGAATACAAAAAAAATAATACTTTTAATATCCTCATTAATATCCAGTCATATCAAAACATCAAACTCACAATTCAAGCATTTAATTGCATTTAATAAATCCACGGTTAGTTCAAAAGATAATTGTACATATTCATCATTTATAAATATGGTCCATATATGTCCATGCAAATCCATATATGGCTGTTTCACCCTCCATCCTATTCATAATTGGGTTATTTTTCTTCTTTTTTGCCTTTGAACAATCATTTTATTTGCATAAAAGCCTCACATTTCCAACAGTTTATCAAATAATGAGCCATATCAAACGAGGATATTTATTCAAAAATGTAGGCCTCATTTGCCAGGCTTTTACATGAGACTGTAGTGTTTATCCAAGTATTTTAGTAGTTTTATTTTCATTTGTAGTAAGTGTTTATAAAACAATCGTCTTTCGCTCGTTTAAAAAACAATATTTGGTCGTTAGGAACAATAATATTTGAACAGTGGCGAAACTTAGTCAGACAAAAACGGAAACAAACAAAAAATGGCGACATTAATGCAAATAAAAGCAGCATTTACACTACAATTGTGGAAGGAAATTTAATAAATTAATAATAATCACATTCAACGTTAAAACACATCATTTTATTATCGATTTTTCTAAATTTTTCAACATAAAATCAATAAGTTAAAAAATAACCATACAGTCAATGGGATTCGCTACTCGGTTAGGATTAAGGTTCGCGTGTGCACGTGGAATGAGAGAACGTTGTCACGGCAACAATGGAACATCGTAACCATAGCAACAGGGGAATGCACTACGAGAAAAGAACAAGATGGCCACCGTTTAAATTGTTTTTAAGTTTAAATATGCGATAACTTTTTGAAAAACACTTCTAAAATCTTCGCGTTTTCGCTAAATTCAAGCTCAGAAACGTATCAAATGAAGCGATGAATTAGTTTTTGTATTCCCAACTTATAGGGAAGATCCCAACCGTATAAACATGAACATCGAAGACCAACTTAAAGATAATGAATGTTATTAAACCAATAAACTTGTTTCAATTCGATGAAGGTTTAGGGCTATTTACCGTCGTTAAATACAAAGTACGAACGTAGATTTTCTTTGTATTTAATCGTTAATAACCCTATACTTTCATCGTATACTTTAATAACATTAAGTATCTTTAAATTTGTCTTCGATGCTCATGTTTACACGGTTGGGATCTTTCCTATAAGTTGGGAATACAAAAAATGAGTCATCGCTGTAGTTGAGATGTTTCTGAACTTGAATTTAGTGAAAACCCCACGAGTTTAGACATGTTTTTTAAAAAGTTATCACAAGTTTTAACTTGAAAATAATTCAATCGGTGGCCATCTTGTTCTTTTCTCATTTTGCGTGCTACTGTTGCCATGGCAACGACGTTCCACGGTTGCTGTGGTGTGTTCTCTTCTTCCTCGTGCACGCGTAAACTTAAATCCTAACCAGGTAGCGAATCTCATTGACTGTATGGTTATTTTTGACTTGGTGACTATATTAAAAAATGTACAAAATTGATAGAAAACGTTGAATATGCTTACGTTTAAGGTTTTCTACTTATATTTATCATCAAAACCTTAACTGAGCTTGCGCATCAAAAATTAAAGTGATTAGAAAAAAAGTTAAGACTCGTTTCATTAAATTATACAAATAATGTAGTCGAGCGAAGAAATTTCTTCACTTCCGTTTCATGTTTCTTACGCTTTGCAAAAGCGTAAATACTGAATTAATTGAAAGGATTAATTAAATGACTAATTTTTAAAGTCAATTAAACTCATTGCTGCCAACTTACAATTTTTTTAAATTAAACTTATGCTAGTTAATAAAATATTGTCAGTTGAATGTTCGAAAATTTTGCCTGTGGTTAAAAAATCTTTACATTTAATTAATTGTTCATTAAGATATTTATGTTAACATGACTTATAAGTCATAATTCCAGAGGTTCTTTTACAAATTATATCAAGAACATGCCTGGAAAGGTTTTTGGACTTACCTTAAAACATGTTTTGGACATTGACAAATGTCCATTTTCATTGACAAATCAATTTGTTGTTGTGGCAAATTCTAAAGTGGACATGTTTCCACAAGTTCATGGGCATCGAAAGATGTCAACTGTTTCATGATATTGACAGATTTTTCAGAGACTTGTGGACACGGACAAGATGTGCTCAGATTTGTGGACAAGGGATGTTGTCCTGAGGTTTCTGGACATGGATATATTCTCAGAGATTTATGAACTTGGACGGTTGTCAGAGGTTCTTTGGCAAGATATCTTGCCATGGACCGATGCCCAAAAGCTTATGAACATGGCCTGGTGTGCAAAGTTTTCTGGTCACAGATAATGTCCACAAATTCTCCAACACTACCAAAGTTGTCATCGACTCGTCACTTATGAATTCTGTTACCAATGTCAATTGTTTTTCTTGCAGGTTTCATGATGGTAACAGAAGCCAGTGTCGGACTGATTCGCAAACGTAGTGCTACCGAACTTAACAACTTGGCTTCTTCAACGACGTTGAGCAGCAGTGGTGTTAGCAGTACCATTGGCAGTAGCAGTGGCAGTATTTCCATAGGCAGTAGTGCTAGTTCCTCATTTTCTTCGTTTTCATCAATGCCTTCGTCGTCGCATGTCCATCCTCGCAGCAACGACCAACAGCAGGACAATGACAGCGCCCTTCATCCTTATTTTGATAACACCACAGCCACCAATGTCACCGCAGAGGACACCAAGTCAGCATACCTGCACTGCAGGGTCAGGCATCTCGGCGATAAAGTGGTAAGGTCAAAGTTCACATCTCTTTACTAACGAGTGTTTGCTGAGAAATTTGTGTTTGCCACCTTTTGGTCTTTGTGATGACCAACTCTGGAATGGGTTATTAGATGTCTAGGGTTTGGGCTGAAAATCAAGTATTTATCTACGAAATTGTGATATTACTAAGTCTTAAGATGTTGTCGGAGATTCTTGGATATGGACTAGGATAGGTCCAGCATTGTATAGGTTAAAACAGTATCACGATCCATGGGATGATCAACTCTGGAACTAGTTTTTGGATGTTCGAGGGTTTGAGCTAAAAATCAAATATTTATCTACGTAATTATGATATTTCCAAGTCGAACATGATGTTGGACATAGACCAGGAATAAGTCCTGGACAGAATGTTGTCCGATGTCCAAACCTTTATGGACATGGTGAAAGTGCCTTAAGATCCAATTTTATCATCGAAAGCTTGATATTAAAAATTTAATTCGTTGTCAGAGATGCTAGGACACGACTAGATGTCAAGTGTTTTATTTTCTGATGTCACGTGGTTGCTGGACATGGTAGAAGTTTATTATTAATATCTAATTTTATGGTCGAAAATTTGAAATTATCCAATGTCACATGTTGTCAGATGTTCTTGGACATAATCGCAACATTTCAAATTATATAGATATGCAAAATATATAATATTCTGAATAAAATAGTTTTAATTCAACCATATGCATTTTCCAAATGATTTTGGGTTACCTTAAATGCAATTATCTACGCACCAAACATTGTATGCTTTGTGTATTATTTTTGAATAATATGCTCATATGCATATGTATATAAAGTTAATGTATACGTAGTTAGAAAAATTTGTATGAATATTTTAGTTTTTTAAATTTCTCAAAGCAAGCTTTTACCCTTTTTTTTACTGAACTCCAGAAAGTAGTCTGAATATTATTAATGTATTAGACTTATCCATTTTCTACAAACTAAAAAAATGGCAGAGTTTATTTATTTACGTCCTTTCATCTCTTCGACCATTATCTCTGGCGAGCGTTTTATCCACGATCTGAGAAAAGGAAATGATCATGAAAAATTCAAGCAGAAATCACTATAAGAGCTTTATTCATTATCCAAAAACCCCTGGTGGTCATTTTCACATTCACACAGTGACAACCAATTCAAACATTGCTTTAATTATGGACTTATGGGATTCTTGTTTAAGAATTTATTATCGGTGGTCATTGACCGACTTTAAACATTTTCCCTGCACAATGATTTCGAGAATGATTAAATTTTCATAAAATCTCATAATCAAAAAATGGACAGAATGTTGCTCGTAAATTCAGTTTTGATATCAGAAACTTTAAGTTTACTGGGCGTAATATTTGTTGCCAGCTAGAATAGTTTGCTGCCAGTTAATTAATACCTTACATAACTATCTCGTTGCGTGCAATGGTTGTTCAGGGGCTGAAGTTACATTATTTCAGAAAGGACCCACATTTTGATGTGGAAGCCTTTGAAAACTAATTAAAATCATGTATGAATAATACGTAATTAATTTTTGTATTTAATTTTGTATGGAAGTTACCAGAAACCAAATAAATATCATAGATATAGTGTATACCCAATTAGTACGTGGTCGAAAGCAAAAGTTAAATGCAGTAACCCTGCTAATCAGAACTAAATATGAAATTTTAAACTAAGTTTATTTATTCAAGAATTCAATTCAGTACCCTACAGTCGTACCCAATTTCAGGAGAATGCTCCTACGTCAGTAGCGACTTAGACCAGGGTGTGTCATCGTTGTTAGATTGAATTTTTACCAAATCAGGAGAATCGCCAGGTAGACTATTCATCCACACTTTCATATGAAAGCCAATATTAACCTCGGGAAACACTAAGTGGGATCAATATCTGATTAATATGTATGTGAGAAATTGTAATAGATAAATACTGCTGTCCCTGAAAGGCAGCAAACCATGATTACATCGATGTTTGCAGTGATTGCCAATCACCAGGGGCAGCAGTATGAAATTTTTAATTTTGAAATAAAAAAAGTATTTTATATGAACTAGTAACCATTTGTTCTTTTTCGGATTGTAAAATATATGTAAGATCTTATTAATATATGATTTATTTAAAAAAATAAATACTGCTGCCCCTGAAAGGCAGCAAACCATAAGCACATCGGTATTTGCAGTGATTGCCAAATACAAGGGGCAGCAATATAAGTTTTTCATTAGAATATTATGAATAAAAAAAGCGCCAACTTATTGAACCATCCTCATGCCGAATTTTCACGAATGGGCCTAAAGGGGAAATGAAGAAAATGGGAAAACAACATTAAGATAAGAATCTCTAAAATCACCCCCCAAAAGTAAGAGCGAGAGAAGCGAAAACGTAGTGCGCTTAATTTTCTGTGAAATGATCTTTTGACACGAAGCGAAAATCCTAATTTAAAATAAAACTGTTTCAGCATATGCCTAGCGAAAGAATAATAATAATAGTAATAATAACGGGTGTACGTGTGCGGCAAGATCCAACGGCACAGGCCTAGGTGCAAAACGAAAAATTGTTCGGATTAAGGGCAGATTTCCTATATTAAAAGCAGAAAGAGTAGAGATATTATTAATAGCTGTTTCACGAAGGCTGTATTTGCCAGAATGTGGATTGACACTAGATTATAAGAAGCTTCATTTATTACCAGATATTAAATTTAACAAACATTAATGCAAAACGGCCCTTGCATACCAATAGGCCTCCAAGATGCTAAATTTGCTCTACTGAATAACAATGAGGTGTACAGTGTGAGCTCTAAAGAAAATACCCTGCGGATAATTAATTTTCGTATAAATTTCAGCTGCATCAGCCTGTCTTTAAAACTAACATATTACAAAAATCATATTTTAAAACTTTTTTCTTTTTTATTGAGATATTTATTAAAGTCTACATAAATAGTAATTTTCTTAATACATTTTTAATGAAATAAATGAAAATCATGATCCTTAGTACTCATTAATCAAAACATTTTTTAATTAGGTTTAGTCATATTTTAGACCAATGTGATCATAGCTAACACCAAATTGATTATGGTTAAACCTAGTGAAGCATGTTTTGTTAAAATTAATCCCTGGTTAAACTTAGTTAATCAAGGATTCTGTCATATATTTAAGTTTCAACCACTTAAATCACGGATAGTAAAGGTGTAAATACATTTTATAACGTTTCATTTCCATCATATTTTTTAATCGAGGTTTTAATTACTATCTCATCACAACGATCGCATGTTGACTTTAAGATCAGTGTTTTGTAAATGAAACAATCTCATTATCTATTTAACGCGCATTTTTGGTTGTGAATATAATTAAACACGGTAGATTAAACAAGTGTGGAGGTCAAGAGGCGAGCATTTAACGGAGACCCACAAAATGCGAGTAATTTTGTGTTTTGATTGTTCAAAGATGCTTTTATATCGAAATGTGTGGTTTTCCCGTTAACCGCAACCGCAGTGACCAATTAAGAGAGTGGCTGGTGGCCAATTAAGAAGAGGAATAGACCTTTGCTCAGAAAGAGCCCTTTTTATGAGACCTTTTTCGATACGGATCAACACCCTTCACGTATCATCCCAATCGTAAATTTTCGTTTCTATTTGATTGAAAAAGAATTATTCGTGTTTCTGTTTTTATGTCCAATGACCAATGGACAGCAGTCACAAAATGACCATTGGTCTCAATTCGGAAATTTCTTTTATATATCCTTAGGACTCGTCGTTTCGACGTTAACGAAATAGGAAAAAATGAGGCTTTTAAGTAATTGCAAACCATAAGGACGTTTTTACGACCCTTTTTACCCCATGTCTTACATTTTACAGCTGCCTTTTTCCTTTTTATATTTACCACCATTTCTTATCAATGATTCTTAAGGACAATGCTCGAACGACATACGATACAATTACACACATCTACATTTTACATTTTTATCAACTTGTCTTCGTCTTTTAATTAAAACAAACAGTTTGGGCAAAATTAGAAATTTTGAGGGGTGAGCACTACATATTTTGGGGCAATCATTTAATAAAATTATGCACTGAAAATTTACACTTAGTGACAATCTACACTATATTTAAAAAAATACATATTCTGTTAAATAAGCAATAAATGTACATTGTTATATTGATAAATATTTTCATTGATCAGAGAAAATGAGTTTACGAAACATGGAAAAGTCAGGGAAATTGAAAATTTGATTATTGGAGTAAATTTGTGAATAATAGCCCTCAATTTGTTGAAGATGGCTTCTAAAGTTAATGAAAAACGGTTGAAATCTCGTTAAAATTAACTCTGGCTAAGGTTAATTAAGGAAAAATGCATCGTTTCACACTAATGGAACAACAAGTTAAGTTTGAAAAAGGTTTTTAAAAAACACAAGTTGTTCATTGGAGGAAGAGATTGGTGTTTTCCTACAACGTGTTTCGTCACTAAGAAGTTAATTAGGAAGTGTTAATTAAAGACGCTTTTAATGTCCCTCTAAGGAATCATTATAAGCCTCGTCCTCCATTTTCAACAGCCAATCAGAAAATAGCACTTTTCTCATCTTATTCCACGCTAAACCAAAACCAGAAAATTTATGTCGAAATTTAGCACTTTTGGGATGAAATTAACATTACTAATTATTAAATAACTGATGATTAAGACTGAGATAACGAAGCTTTTGTTAACGTTTTTAATAAAATAAATTCTAGATTACAAAGGCTGGTTATTATAGTTTTAAAAGTTTGAAAACATCACTGTCATAAACACAAATGTTTCCTATGTTTTTAAAATGTATTTAAAATACTTTAATATAAGTTATGTAATGTATATTTAATATTTAATTGAATATTATAGTTGCATTTTATTTAACATTTCCTTAAGCCATATCTGATAAATTTTTGATTTTAAATAAGTTGTACCTATATTAAAGATAACATAAATATAAAATCATATCAATGAAAGATACTTATTTTATTTCTATGCAAGTAATGTTACCTAAAAATAAAGTTGTTTGGTTCGCCAAGATGGCCGACATTTAAGGGTTTAATTAAGAAAATATCTAAATAACATCACACAAACAACATATACTCTTTTCAAAAATATAGAAATGTTCGTGAATTTAAATAAAAGTTTAGAAAAGATCATATAATAAATACATATTTTTTAAAAATACATGATTATTTCCCTAACAATTTTCTGAGACCTAATATTAAAACAACATCTTAAAACAACATGTCTAAGAAATAAGAAAAACTATGTCATCAGTTTAGAAAAATCGATAAAACCCTTGTAATGTATCGGTTTGTCTTATTTTGTTGAACAATTTTTTAAGATGTTTTCATTTAGTATATTGCTTATCTGACAGAAAGTCCTTAAGTTGTTGATATCTTAAGTTTGAAAAGCAATTTGCTAAAATGGTCTGACAAACCGATGAGGACGTTGCTTTTTAGACCCTTGACTTCTCATTTATCAAAGTGCTCAACTGCTCAACTTAAAACTCAATACAATACTTTTTTTGGACTTTTTTTTTTAACAAAAAATCTACATCTGCTCTTTTTGGGAATCATGAAAAACAATGGAAAAACAACTCCACGTTTGTAATAGGTATTTTATTTTATATTTTTAAAAAACAATATCATCGTTTTGTGAAATAATATTTTTGTTATAATAGTATCAACGTTTTGGAAAATGCTATCATTTTAGTTAACTATGCCATCATTTTGGAAAATAATGTCATCATTATCATTATTTTGGGAAACAATGCCTGCAATTTAGAAAACAATATTATGATTTTGGAGCCAAAAGTATTCTTATCTTTACAAGATGTTATCAGAAATTTGTCAGACACAAATGTCCTAAACCTAACTTATCAAAGAGATGACAAAGATGAAATGTATTCAGAATCATGTATAGATGATGGCGAAACACGAGATCACAAACTTTAACCTCCTTTTTATAACTCGTAACAATTTTTTCAAGTTCTGTCAAAATGTTTGTCAGGAGAGATTCTAAGATATTCAACTATGTCATGTAAGTTAAAGAGATACAAGAAAAAAAACCGTTCAAAATTCAAGTTGAAACGTTATAACAACCTTACAACAACTTTGTCAGTTTTGCAAAAAAGTAAGTTTCTTACAGCTTTGCAATAATTCTACGAGTATATTTCTCAGAAACTGATGATTTGATATTGAATTTTGCCCTAAGGTGCCCAAGTCAGAGAGATGCCAAAAAAAAAGATGAAATGTTTTCAGGAAACGTGTAAAGATGTTAGCGAAACACAAGTTCACAAATCAAATTTAAAAAGTAGGCTATTAGGGACACGAGTAAATATGGCGATGAATTGCGTTGGAAATCTGAATAGATAAGAAGTTGAAGACGAAGAAAAAGATGATGAAAATTCCTCTTTTTCGTAACAGCGTTTGAAGCAATTTATAAAATTTATCATAAATTCGCATATCTCAATCCTCATCTAATTTCCAGATGAAACTAGGGCAAAAGCTCACAAGTCCAATAGCAGATTTTCATATTGACGAAAGTGAAATTTCTAGTTGAAATGATATTACTTTTAATTTATGTTTTACGATGATAAGAAGAAGTAGAAGCCATTTGCGATAAATGTCGCAACATTTTCAACATTTTTGAAGTTGTCATCGGTGTCATTATGTACATTTTCTAAAATAGTTTAACTAAAGATGACGTAAGACCGTCCGAATTGACGTCATTCAGATGCTGAATATGGGATTTTCAAAATTGTCTCTATTGTGTGATGGATTTTGTCGATATATTCCTCCTCCTCCCAAATCCTCCCAAATTGTTATCTCGACCAACATAATAAGATATTCGTGTAAACCGGAAGGAATGTCCTACTTTCATGAACATCCTTCTGTGTAGGGTGTGTCAATATCCATTTTAGCATATTAAATGATTGCCCCTGAATGATGGCAAACAACACATACACGCGAATTCACAGTGATTGCCACCATTCAGGGGCAGCACATTTTATTTAATTCAATTTGCCTATTTTTATCAAATATTTCTAATTAATATATGTAAGTAAATATTGTTAATATAGATTTAAATATTAGTTAATGTAACTACTGCTACATTATATACCTTGAAAAATGGCAGTCAACAAATATTTGGGAATTCCCAGTGATTGCTAACTTTCAGGGTTAGAAAGTTAGAAATGTACTGTTTTGAAAAGCAAGTTTTAATTAAAATGTGCTTCATTTCGCAATTTAAATGTAACAAATATTTGTCATACATTTGTCAACACGTCAAAGACATTTAAATTCGTATTATTAACCATGCATTATCACTTTGTAAAGTAATTTAAGATCCGTTGTCCATATCAGCCAAGAACCAAAAGTTCATACGACACAACTTCTGAACCTAAGACAATGTATCCAAGACTATGTACGTCGAATGATGCCCTCTGGTCAAGAGCCTAAAGTCCAAACGTTGGTTAAGTAAGACATCATCATATAAGAGTTCCGGTACGTTCTTCTGTCTTGTAAGAAAGACATCATCATACAAGACTTCTAAAATATAAACCTTGAAATCAATAACCAGAACTGAGAATGATAACCTCTGGACACAAATTCGTTAATTTCCAGTCATAAACCAACAGTCCAGAAGTTTGGACTACCGATGCTGACAATACTAGAATTAAAGATACCCAGTCTAAAAGTCAAGACTTCATCACAGAAGACTCATGCACTGCGAGCCATGCATCCAAAGTGAAGAACCACAATCCTCGACGAAAACATTTTCTTTGGCATAGCAAGAAATGCCAATATTTGGCTAAATCGTAATCTCTTTCTTTTGTCTTCCGCTCATTTTGTTAAGCCGATCTCATCGTCTCCGACTGGCATCACATAAAATTCGCATCATGATGGATTATCTACTCAAATAGATGCAGTCGAGAGTGTCTTCGAGAGTCTGTAAGTCTCTCCCTCTGCCAAAAAGACTTCTTCCAAAGTGCAGTCGTCTCTGATCGTTGACAGTTCTGGGACATCCTCATTGTCCTAACGTCATCGTCTGCAGACAACAAATCTTAGACGTTATACAATTTTTATCCTCCTAGTTTTTTAAGAAAAAAACAAGGAGAGGGATGTTTTTTTTTTGTTTCTTAAAAGAGGACTTTTACCAATGGCAGTGCGCCTCCCGGAGGACCTCAGTCTCCTCCTAATCTGGTTCTGGTTTCCTCATCCATTCTTGCTTCTCTTCCTCCTCCTTTTTTCTTATTTTACCTCCTTTTCCCTCGTCGTCGAGGCGTTTCGTCATTGTCGATGCCAAAAGCGTATGCTTTTATAATGTAAACGCTGA
Source organism: Ophyiulus pilosus (assembly GCA_033995625.1). Taxonomy (NCBI): domain Eukaryota; kingdom Metazoa; phylum Arthropoda; class Diplopoda; order Julida; family Julidae; genus Ophyiulus; species Ophyiulus pilosus. Next base: position 52,567 of record JAUJYV010000315.1, read on the forward strand.
GAAACATGATTTAAGACCGTCCGCGTTAACTTTTGTAATCAAGCTCCATTTATTTGGGCTTCTTATCGGCCTTTCACATGCAACCCAATAGCAAAACGACGCACATTTTGTTTGGTCTTCATATGTATATATAAAATACAGATAGAAAATGGCTGATTTTCATTTCAGCCGCAGCCAGCGAGACATTGAACCGATTAACGGAGGACAATTGCAACAACAAAATGAAACAATGCTTTCAATTGCACTTTATTGACAAAAACCTTTCGCAAATGTTGCGAGACGTGCCTACAGACAATTACGAGGCGATTTTCAAAAGGATTTTAATGTTTTAAATTTATTGTATCGATGACGCCTGGATGGAAAAAAACCAAGCTGGATTGAGTAAGTGGTGGCACGGTCGCAATTTTGTTTACGTAAAACTTTCATTTTATGTAACATCCATTTAAGGCTTTACACTTCCGTGCACAAGCCCCTGTCATTAGCAGGTATACTTATGCATTTGTAGCATTTATACAACTCCGCTACCACCGTAGTTGGTGACCTATGCACTTCCATTACCACCACGGCTGGTAGTCGAGACACTTTTATTACCATCACAGTCGGTGATATACACCTCCGTTTCCACCGCAGTACACTTCCGTTACCATCTTGACCATTATCCGATACACTTCCGTTACCACCGTGGCCGGTAGCCTAGACGCTTCTATTACCACCACAGTCTGTGCCTGATACGCTTCCGTTATCACCACTATTTATTATGAAACCCAATCTTTGGGAGATGCGAATGTTTGCCATCTATATTGTTGCACACGGTAATTACCTTCAGGTCCTAAGATGCGGGGTTTGCTCTACGTGTCAAGGTCAGTGGGGACGTTTGCGGAGTTTGTTTACATTAGACACTAAACAGAGGGTTAGAAGGAGGATGAATAGTAATTGTTGCACACTTACCTCCAGGTCCTGAGATGCAGGTTCATTCCTAGGGTCAAGGTCGGTAGCTACATTTCTTCCTGGACCTGTTTACATTGGACACACTAAGCAGAGGGTTAGAACTAGGATGAATTGGTTCCACATTAAACATTAAGCAATCTATATACAGTGAAACCTCGCATAACGAGCATAATTGGTTCCGGAGTCTTGCTCGTTATGCGAAACACTCGTTAAGCGAAACAATTTTTA